>PVLC010005073.1:0-79359 GCA_004027655.1 Graphiurus murinus | reverse complement strand
TAAAGATACAGTATAGATGTGAGATGATGTAGGTGTGTGGTATAGATACAGCACACCTGAAATAAAGATACGGTATAGATATGAGATGATGTGTGTGGTATAGATACAGCACACCTGGAATAAAGATACGGTATAGATATGAGATGATGTGTGTGGTATAGATACAGCACACCTGGAATAAAGATACAGTATAGATGTGAGATGATGTGTGTGGTATAGATACAGCACACCTGGAATAAAGATATGAAATAGATAGATGTGAGATGATGTTATGGTTTATCATTTTTTCCATATATTGTAAAAAGGGAATTATTGTGTCTAATTTTAGTTTAAGATAATTGTTAACACAGTTTTAATTTAGGTTTAACTAGAAATGTAGGAACATATTTTTGGTCAAATTTCAGGTATTCATGTTTTATTTATTTATTTTTGCAGTACTGGGGATTGAACCCATGACATTCTATCTCTGAGCTATGTCCCTAGCTCTATTTTTTATTCTTTATTTTGAAACACGGTCTCACTAAATTGCGGGGGGTCTCACTAAGTTGCTGAGGCTGACCAGAAACTCAGGATCCTCCTGTCTCAGCCTCCCAAGTACTGGGATTATAAGTGTGCGCCACCACGCCTGGCTGTATTCTGTGTTATTACAATGGCATGGTATATAGTACTGCTTAATATATGAATAAAATATTCAATGACTACATATGTTAAGGTTGTTTTTAGTAGACAAATTTAATTTCTGTGTAAAAGAAGAAACTTGTTCTTTTCCTGTTTTATTTGTTTGAATCTAATAAACTTTTCCATGCTAGCAGTTTTGCTACTCATGGCATGGACACCCAATACATTGGATGAATAGGACTAAATAAATTGCTTCATGCAAAATCCGTTAGCTCAGAGCCCAGAACATAGCAGACACTGGATAAATGGCAGTGGTAGCAGCAATACATTTGTTTTTCTTTACTTATCTTAGTTAATATTTTTAGACTTATCAGTTGTCTTAATTTCTTCAGTTCACATATTTTATGGTCTCTTTCCAGCCTTTGATCAGGCACTTGAATTTCACAAAAGTAGAACTATTCCTGCTAACTGGAAGACTGAATTGAAAGAAGACAGTTCTAGCAGTGAAGCAGAGGAAGAAGAGGAGGAAGAAGATGATGAAAAAGAAAAAGAGGATAATAGCAGCGAAGAAGAGGTAATAAAAACAGTTGATGCTTTCTAAAAGTATAAATACCAGCTCATTAGGACTTAGCATAGAGTCATTACATCAAAATTAGCTTTAATTTTAGTATTAGAAGTATTTCACAATAAAATTATATTTGTGATACTCATCATAATGAAGTTGTTTGCATACCTTGAAATGGAAATAGCATCTTCTGAAATAAAATATATTAAGCATTGATAATGTAATTCCGTGTGTCTCAATCTTGCTGTGCTTTTCGTTTATTAGATTATAAGGAAGGTACTCATCTAGTACTTTGACATACTTTTCATCACCATGTTCACAGGACAGCGTTGCCTCATGTGTTGTTTACGTCTGTGTATTCACTGAAATACCTAGCAAAGTATAAAATATTACCATTAACAAAGTCAGCAGAAGCCCAGTGCCTTGGCGCACACCTGTAATCCCAGGACTTGGAAGCCTGAGATAAGATGATGGCAGGTTCAAATTCAGGGTGAAATAACTTAGTAAAACCCTGTTTCCAAATAAAATAGGGCCAGGAGTGTATATCAGGGATAGAAAGCCCCTTAGTTGAATCCTTAGTACTACACACACACACATCAACAGAAAAGTAAAGATTAATGTCTCTTTAACTTAGAGAATCTTAAATACTTTAATACAATTGAGTACCATCTATGAATTTATATGGGCCCAGGATCTAAAGTTCTAGATTTTATTATAATCTGTGCTTTAGGTCTAGCAGTGACACCCTCTTTACAGTTGCTGAACAACTGTATAAACAAGTTATTGAATGAGTGGTGCTACTATTTTTGACCATGAAGAGAATTATATTTAGTATATTTAGAAAATTAAGTTAATTTCTTGATAGTATGTAAAATTTTTGGTAAGTTATGAAATTTTGCCATGTATATATAGAAAACTATGAATGAACTAGGATTGTTTTGGAATTATATTTTGGATCTGTGGCAGTGGATAGTGTAAAAATATTTCTGCTTCAATCAATTCCTTGACAGCTATTTAAAACACTAAAATTGGCAGTTAATCTCTTGCTTAAAACTTCCCAAGTGGCTCTTTTGTTTTAAATTACGAAAGTCAAGCTTCAGCATAAAGCCTTGCTTGTGGTACAAGCTCTGCTTCTTTTTTCCACCCTTCTCGTGGTACATTCCTCCCCTTTGAATCTTTACATGCACCAGTGTCCAGTTGCACCCTTTGCTGCTGCTCCCCGTCTACCTCGTGGCCTCTGCCGCCCTGCTTCTCTTCCCTTCTTCAGCCAGCAGTGCACGTTCCTGTGCTGTCTCCAAAACCCTCCTTGGGAGCCCTCTCTGCGAAAGGCAACTTGATGTGGGCTCTCGCCCTCTTCCTTTTCCTCAGGAAAGTTAATTATTCTCTGTGCTGGCCTTCACTGATGCTTTTCCTTACATGTATCTTTGTCCTTATTTACATGCATAGGTGCATCGCACACACTTACTTAGGTTTCTTGCGTGTTCTTTTCTCCCCCGCTCCTCTATAAGGAGCTCCTCAAGGATGGGGAGAGGCCTTGTCACTGACTTGTACACATCGTTTGCCGTCTGTCGTGCATCACATTCACAGGTGAAGAGTAAATACTGGTTAGGTAACAACTCTTGCTGCCTAGATTTGTGTTCTTCAGTGTTTTTACAAAAGCAAATCTGATCTGTAGTTTAAGCGTTTTCTTAAATACAAACTTAAATATTTTTGGAATAGGAATAATTTTGCTAGTTTATTTGATTCAAATAGTGTAGCATTTAAAATAATATCTAAGAAATAGATTTCTTAGATTTGTTTCTCACTACCTAAACCAAACCCAACATATGTGGACTATGTTTAAATTGAGAAACACATTTACTATAAGCAAGTTAATGGTTGACATTTTTTATTCTCTGCCCAACTAGTTAGTAGTTTATCAACTTTTTTTTAATTTTAAATTTGCCTTCCTTTATTGTATTAGTTTTAAAATAAAATGGCAAATTTCACTGGAACACTGGCATTAGGCACATGCTTTTTCAAGGTTTAAAGATGTTATATTAAATTTATTTACATTATCAATTGACTGTCCTAATTCTTACTGTGATTGAACTATGTATAGTTCAGCCAGAGTGGCTGTAAAGCCTGGCTGTAGTTTGGAATTATTTTTCCTGCAGTCACTCCTAATCATGTTCTGTGATGACAGGCTCCCTGGCTTGTATTTCTTTTATTTGATTCAGCACCTAGTAAAGTGCCTACACTGACAGGTGCTCATAAAATGTTTGTCGAATGGATGAAAATCATTGAATTGGTGAGTTTCTCAGTCTTACCTACTACCCTGCTCCTTGCAGGTTGCTTCAGGACCAGCTCCCTACTGCCACAGCCCTTGGCCACAGCAGCAAGAAACTAGTCCCTCCCTTGTAATTGATAAATCGGGGAACAATTTTATTACTTGAAGATTTCCCTAAGTCTGAATCTTCAGGTATTGTAGATCCAGTTTGTTCCCCACTTTACAGACCACCTAGGCTTGAAGTACTTAGAGCCACAGGGCGGTGCTCCTGTGGCCCCTCGAGGAGCGAGAGAGGAGTCAGAGTTGATATTAAGTAACCCTGGTCCTGTTTACTATAATTGAGGATAGGTCTTCTTGAGCCTGTGACCCTGATAATAGTAAAGAGTTTATGAACAATCTCACTTTTGTCTTTTCTTACATGAGAATTTACATTTGGAATTCTAACTGTTGAGATACCCTTTAGAATATCCTTCTATGCAGCATAACATATCTTGACTTCCGTGTTTTTACCATCTTAGTCTTAAATAATTTTGTCAAAATATCTCTAAAATATTTTAATGAGTGTTAGTCTTTGGTGTTGACAAAAGTTTGCTTGTTGTATTAAATTGCTACATGGAGGGAAATAATATCTTTCTTCTGTGATTAAAATTAGGAAGAAATAGAACCATTTCCAGAAGAAAGGGAGAACTTTCTTCAGCAGTTGTACAAATTTATGGAAGATAGAGGTAAGTGTTTTTGCTTTTTTTCATCTATAAGGTTGCAGGTTTCAGTGAGATAGTAAGAATTGGCTCACTTAGCTTTGTTTCATGGCTAAGTAAGCCCTTGTTTTTGCCGATATTAAGACATCAAACATAGTGCCTGGCCTGTTCAAGTACAGTGAAGTAATTGGTGGGGTTTAGAATAGATATCATAGCCATGGGCACTTAACGCTCGTATCCTCTCTGCCAACCCCCACCTGCCTGTGCCGCCTCGAAAAACATGGTCTTAGGGAACGCTAGCAGCATGAGAACCTGCAAAAAGGACTTTAATAAAAATTATCTGAAATCATTTTGAAATACAGAGGGTGTGTGTGAAAGAGAGAGAGAGAGAGGCCATCCTCTTATGACCCGTAAGTCTTCTTGTGACTAGTTGCTTAATAGAGAAAGAACCCATGACAGTGTCAAGGTGAGCCTTGGCCTGATTGATTGTGTCTTGCTAACATGTGAAGTAAATGCAAGGGCTGAAGGAAGAAGAATGGGTGCTGGCCTTTAAGTGTGCAGTGGAGACCTGGGCCTGCAGTAACTGTGGCCCTGTTGCTGTCTTGCTTATCCACTTGTCCAGCATCGACCTTCCCCCTTCCTGGGAAGAAGACGCTCTAGTGGGTTGGCAAGGGTAGAACGGTTCACATTTGGAAGTGGCCTCAGTGCTCTTGAAATAAGTGTTCTGTGAATCTCTAATGCTGATGAGGAGCTGGCTCTGTGTCTCCTCGTCCTCATCAGTGATGATAAGGACTGCCACAACAGGGGTGTCTTTTCATTCTCCACTGTAACTTTTGTATGTGTGTGGTACTGGGGATTGAACCCACGGTGTTCTGCCTTTGAACTCTACCTGCATCCCTATTTTATTTTTGGCTTTTGGTACGGGATCTCGCTAAGTTGCCAAAATTGTCCTCAGACCTGAGATCCTCCTTTCTCAGCCTTCCAAGTACTGTGATTACAGGTGTGTACCTCACTTATATAAAATGTGTTTTATTTCTCTCTTATATTACAAACTTTGTATGAGTGGAGGCTTAGCCTAGGAATTATGTTGTTCCTTAGGCTTTTGTTTAAGATACATAAAGAGGTGAAGAAAGTTAATAAAATTCTGATTCAGCCACTCATATTTTCTGGAGAGTGGCATGGATTTCAGCGGGTCTCTACCCTCTTAACTCCTCTACTACCTTTTCATGGTTTGAGAGTTTGGTATATTGTCCTTTGTTTGCATTTCTCTATGTCAGAATGAAACAAAGCTATATATAGCTTTATTGTAGGATCATTGTTTATAGTAATAATAAATTAGTAAAGTACAAAGAAAGCATAAAAATCATCTTAATTGTGAAGCGGTTGCCCATCAATTATCTTAGCACTTTTTTTTTTTTTACTTTCTCTTTCGGTACTAGAGATTGAACCTATGAGCATTCTGCTATAAGGTACACTCCCAGCACTTTGTATTTTTTATTATGAAAAAGGGTTTCGCTAAGGTTGCTGAGGCTGCCTTTGAACTTGTGATCCTCCTGACTCAGCCTCTGAAGTCCTGAGATCACAGACATGCACCCCAACGCCCAGCCTTACTACTTTCTTTAGTTAAACCAAACTTAGTTTCTCTAATTTTTAACAGCTTTGTTCTCTTGGCATTTTTTCTTGTGTGTAAAACTTTAGCAATGGTGACATAGGGTTAGGCATAGATATCATGTCTTTGATTAACGGAGGGCTTTATTTCTTATACATATTGCACTATAAATATTTATTGGTATTATTTGAATCCTTTGAGATTTTAGATAAAAATGTAGTGGGACCCTAATATATTTTGTGTTTTCTCTAATAGGTACCCCTATTAATAAACGACCTGTACTTGGATATCGAAATTTGAATCTCTTTAAGTTATTTAGACTTGTACACAAACTTGGAGGATTTGATAGTGTAAGTATTGTAATCAGAAGTGAAACTTCTTTTTTTATATGAAGTGCTTTCTCATATATCTGCGATTGCTGAACCTATTATATGTTAATAAAATGCAAGAATATAAAGAAAAGAAAATGGGAAATACTATTTATTTATTGCGATATTGGCATTAAACCCAGGGGTGGATTTAATCTACCACTGAGTTTTTAGTCCTATTTTATTTTGAGACAGGGTCATGTTATGTTGTCCAGGCTGGCCTTGAACTTGCAAGTTTCCTGCTTCAGCCCCTTAAGTAGCTAATATTGCGGGCATGTGCCACTGTGCGTGTCTGGAAAGTACAGTTTAGAAACACAGAGCTATTCTCCTTGGATGAAATTTAAAGTTGTAAGTGAGCTTTCTGATTTACTGTTAAGATTTTCAAACTTTCATGAAGGGCATATGCCCATCCGAGTCACAGCACAACTAGTGGTGGAAGTACTTTCCATGTCTTCTTTTTTCCCCTCTCTACACTGTATGTTTCCTGAGAGTGTGGCTCCTGTGTTTTTTATATTCTTTCATAGTGCCTGATATAGACAGAAAATGTTGGACTGATCTAATGAAATAATTTTAAGGATCATGTGATCTTTGATACTCATCCAACTGTGAATATTCTTTTGTATAACACGTTTTGCTAATTTCAGTAGAACTGCTTAGATTTGTTAACTTGTAAGTTTTATGGGAAGTGTCAGTCCTTTAAATTTTTCTCTTGTTACAGATTATGATTTAGGAACAACCAGCATATTTGTGTATTTGATATATAACTGGGTTTATTGAAAAGTCAAAAGGTAGCTGGGCGTGGTTGCACATGCTTGTAATCCCTGTATTTGGGAGGCTAAGATAGGAGGATCACAGGTTCGAGGCCAACCTTGGCTACTTAGACCCTCCACAACTTAGTGAGACCTTGTTTCAAAATAAAGAATAAAAAATAGGGCTGGGAGTGTAGCTCGGAGGTAGAGTGACCCTGGGTTCAATCCTTATTACCACACACACAGAAAATAAAGAAAAAAAGCAAGGAAGCAAGCAAGCAAGCCGGAAGTCGAATGGTCCAATATTTCCACATTTGTTATTCTCATTTGTTAGAGTACTAAAACTTTTTTATTTGTAAGCCAAATTTAGAATTTATTTTCTTTATTCCTTTGAAACTAGAGCCAATAAATCTAAACATAAAATTATATATGCTGTATCTATCAAAACATTACATTCTTACCTTTTAATTGGGGGTTTGTCATTTCCCTTTGCCCACTAGATTGAAAGTGGAGCTGTCTGGAAACAAGTCTACCAGGATCTTGGGATCCCTGTTTTGAACTCAGCTGCAGGGTATAATGTGAAATGTGCTTACAAAAAGTAAGTTTGCATAGTTGATGTGACTATCTTCAATATTTTACTAGAAAGCGGGATGGAATTTATGATTTATCTCGGTAATTATTTCACCAAGGAAATAGAAAATTTTATTGGCGTCAACACTCTATAATAGCATTTTATAGTGTAGTATAGGACTAGTAGATCTTTAAGAAATTCTGTGAAGAAAGGTTTTGTGGCCAAGAACTTTTGTAAATTACTGCATAGAGGTTAAAAAAAGCTAATGTTCTAAATTTAAGGCGATGGTATTTGAATCCTGGTTCTGCATATCACAGAATATTCTATTTGGGTTGAAATGATTGGAAAGAACTAACCAGAATAAATTAGAATATTGATTTGGCTTGATAGCTTCTTGCGTGCATGTTGAAAAAACTCTACAGAAGTATTTTGAAATGTTTTTAACAAATGGAATTTTTCTTTACATTTCTAGATACTTATATGGTTTTGAGGAATACTGTAGGTCGGCTAATATTGAATTTCAAATGGCATTGCCAGAGAAAGTTGTTAACAAGCCATGTAAGGAGTGTGAAAATGTAAAAGAAATGAAAGTTAAGGAAGAAAATGAAACAGAGATCAAAGAAATAAAGATTGAAGAGGAGAGAAATGTAATATCAAAAGAAGAAAAGCCTAGTGAGGATGAAATTGAAAGAAAGGAAAATATTAAACCCTCTTTGGTAAATCAGAAATTGTTCATTATCCTTTGCTGCCTTTGGTATATTTTCTATATAATCTGTTAAATTCCCAAGATTAATTTGTTTTATGTGCACATTTTCTTAATTTAATGTTATTTTTGAATAGCTTTGTAATAACTATTCAAAAGAGCTTTTAGCTATTTTTGCTTAGTGTTTCAACAATGGCAGGAGTTTATTAAAATAACTAATTGCGTGATCAGTCTTAGTATTTTTTGGTACCTTCTGTGGCTAACAGTTAAGATCATGGATCTAGGTTGAAAACTTTCATTTTTGTTTGTTTGGTTCCTCTGATCTTTTTCTAGGGAAGTAAGAAGAATTTGTTAGAGTCTATACCTACACAATCTGATCAGGAAAAAGAAATTAATATGAAAAATCCAGAAGAAAACGAGGATCTAGGAGCTAAAGACACTGATTCAGCTAGGATCGAGGAGACCCTCAGCATAAAGGTAGAAGCCGAAGAAGAAAAAGCAAAATCTGGGTAAGAAGCTAGTTTTTGGTTCATTTTGGCTAGATGGATTCTTATAGCTCAGTCTTTGTATATACACAGACCTAAGTTTGATTGACAAAGAATAGAATAATTGAGTGATTTGCATTTATCCAGAAAATGGCATTTGCTTCCTTCAGAGACCCTATAAATGTCAGTTTATAGAAGATCAAATTTTTGATCCATTCTTGCTCTCATCATAGAAATTTATAAAATTCTTAGCTAAGAAAAGTACTTTTTTTTTTTCCTGCATTAAGATCTGTGTGTCCAGATAATATACACTTGGGAAGATACCCTTCTCGTGTTTCATAGATGGTATGTTGGCAATAGATTCTGAGAGTTGTATACATTTCTTTAGCAAAAAAGAATAGAAAGTTCTTAAAAGGTGTGTTTTATATGTTAGTAGCATTTGTTGTTTTGGTCACATTGGACCGATAGGAATTATTTAACAATGTAATTTGTACACTGCCTGTGGGCCTCTGGATTAAATAGGTAACTCGTTTTATTTCTGAGCTTTAAAAAACAGACATTTCAGTTGTTAGTGGTTAATTAAAAAAGCATAACCAACTTCTTAAATTATTTTAGTAATTTTTTGATCACAGAAAATCTGATAATTTTAGTCACAGTAAAGAAAAAAAATGTATGTTTGTAGTAAGAAATACTTGTTCATTACACTTTGCCGTATCTGTGTGTGTATTGATACATATTTGAAGTACCACCTTACTACTATTGGAGACTGTTTCAACTCTTAAGAAACTTAGTAAAATTGAGCTTTTAGCCTTAAATCTCTTGATCATTTTAAACTTATCAAATTTTGATGGCAGCAAACATGGAAGGAAAATAATGGGGTTAGATGAATATGGGAAAAACATTGACTATACTTTGGCATATTTCTGCATATGTAAATGTATATTTGAAGTACTTCTACTGGAAGCTTGCAACAAATAAGAAACTTAGTTAGGATTCAAGTTTTTACCTAAAGTTTTAAATCCACGGATGTTTCTGGAACATCTACTATTTGCAAAGCACTTTGATAAACTCTGTATTTTTCTTTGTCATTAATAATTACGTTACGTTTTCAAGTTGGTGGTACTTATAAATTTTGTTGATTTTTATTAATCCCTTTGACTCTTCACCTGTATAACTTTTCTGTTATGGATATGTATAAATACAGTCATGGCTGCATAATGATTTAAAGTAAAGGATGGTCTCATTAGATTATGATATAGTGAGTTGTGTAGTAGGCTATCCTGTAAGTTTACTCTGGTTTTTGCACAATGACAGAATCACCTATTGATTCATTTTTCAGAAGTTTCCCTTATTGCTAAGCAGTGCATGACTATATTCATACCATAAACACAAGATTTCCTGATGTGGCAGTATAAATGTGATGAATATTCTTCTTGTATGTGTGTATATATGGTACTGTGGATTGAACCTCCGAGCCATACCTCCAGCTCCTTTTTAAAATTTTCTATTTTGAAACAAGGTCTTGCTAGGTTGCTAGTTGCTGAGGCTGAGATTACAGCATGCACCACTACACCCAGCTTTGGATATTCTTTAAAAGCATTATGTGCTCTCTGGAGGTTTGTTCAAAGACACCCTGTTGGATGTGTGAAATCAAGGATGGTATTTAATTCCTTATCTATAGTCCTATGTTGCTTAACTATGGGATATATTTTGAAAAATGTCGTTAGGTGGTTTCATTGTGCAGAACATCATAGAATGTACTTACATAAACTAAGATGGCTATTATTGACTATTATCATGAGGTGATATAATCTCATGGGACTACTGTCACATGTGTAGTTCATTGTTGACCAAAAAGTCAACATACTGTACTGTTTTTTTGTGTATGTTCTACAGTGTGCTGGAGTTAGTCTGTCCTCTCATGTTTTATGCGCTGGTATCTCCTTTGCATCACTACTCTTGTACTGAGAATCCATTATTAAGTAAAATAAGGGTTACTTGAAAACAAACACTGCCGCTATGACAGTTGCTAGGATAACCAAGATGGCTGCTAAGTGATGGTGGGTAGCATATACAGTGTGGATACGCTGGACAGAGGTCATTCATACTCCGGGCAGAATGAAGCAGGATGGTGCAAGGTTTCATCACATACTTAGAATGACACACTAGGTAAAACTTATGAATTGTTTATTTCTGGAATTCTCCATTTAATATTTTAGGACTGCTATTGACCCTGGGTAACTAAAATCAAGGAAAGTAAACTACAGATGGGGGATGGGGCACTACTGTAATGAATTTCTAAGTTTTATTATTTAAGTGCAGGTGGAATTTGTACAACTATAATGAATGAACACGTATGCCTTTTTCTAGTGTATGAACTTTCTCTAAGTAATTGAGAACCACTGAGAATTTCAAGTGTCCTTCCTTCATGGGCTAGGTATGGTAGATTAAAGAAGCTCGTGTATGTAAAAGGCCTGGTTTAGTGCCTGGGCCATAGTAGATATTTACTAAACTGAAGCGTTTAAACTATTTTTGTTTAATTGTAACACATGTAACATCAATCTGGGAAAATTTGGCATTTCTTTGTTAATTTAGATGAAAGCTCTTTTTTTGACACATTTTGTTTCCCAAAATGTTGTTCTTTAACTTAAATACATATGTGTATATATGTATGTGTGTGCATGTATGTAATATATGCATCAGCTTACATTTTAAAAATCTCTGTGTTTTTTGCATTTTATAGTATCAGAGGCTGTCTTGGCATTCTATCTGGTTTACTACATTACTCTCTGAGTTTACCACTAAGTCCTTTGAAAGACAAACAGAATAGTGTTTCTTGGCTGATTGCCAGTAATTATATTTGCTGCTTTGTACTTCAGTGGATTGTATAAGTAACTGCATTTAGTTTGTGTCTGAGGTTGACGTTAAATGCAATTTTTAAAAATTTTTTGATTGCTTTTTTTATTTGGAATATTCAGTTTTTATTCTAGATTAAATAAAGATTTGCCCTGGCTACCACTTAAAGTATGATTGTGTTTGCTATTATTGGCAATTTTCCAGCTGTATTCACTGTATTATATGATGTAAGATACAGCTTAGTGTTTGTTTTTATTTTTTAGAATTTATAAGACGTTTTATTCTGTATCCTATAGTGATTCTCAGGTACATGATAAATCTCTTCCTTTTACTGAGGCCAACATAATACACTTCCTTTTCTTTCTAATGTGCAGGGATATAATATTCAGACTTGAACAAGTACTAACTCTCTCAAAAACATTCCTTAGCTATGTTAATTTACTGTATAAATCTAACATACATTTACTCACTTTATTTATTTATACATACATACATACATACATACTGGGGATCAAGCCCAGAGCATTCTACCTCCAAGCTATATCCCCAGCCTGATTTTTTATTTTTTATTTAGAAACAGGGTCTCACCTAGCTTGCTGTGAGAGCCTGGCTAAGTTGCTGAGGCTGGCTTTGAACCTGTGATCCTCCCGTCTCAGCCTTCCAAGTACTGGGATTGTAAGTGTACACCACCACGCCTGGTTTAACATTTATTTAAAATTGTTTTTAAGCCAGGCATGGTGGCACATGCTTATAATCCCAGTACGTGGGAGGCTGAGAAAGGAGGATTGCAGGTTTGTAACCAGCCTCAGCGACTTAGTGAGGCCTGCTGCAACTTAGTGAGATCATGTGTCTGGATAAAAAATAAAATAGGGCTGGGGGTGCAGCTTAGAGGCAGAATGCCCCTGGGTTTAATCTCTAGCTACCCCCTCTCCCAAAATTGTTCTGAATAGTTTATTTTCCGTAATACCATTTCTGGCAAATTCATAGATATTTTATCCTTATGAAAATTATTTGTTCTAGTAAAGTTTACTTTATCTCAGATTTTATCTGGTTTCATGTACGTTTTAGTTATTAAATACTCATTTGGCTTGATTGAAGTTTTCAAAGTAGGAATAATTTTTGAGTCTGTACTCTTAAACGATATAGTGCAGACAAAAGTGGCACTCAGAATTCATTCCACAAATGCATCTGTTCTCCCAATCCACCTGCCTCACTGTACAGAGGGTTAAGGGTAGTAAAAACAGTTTTAGTGTGCTTCGTAAATCACTATTTGTAGATTATTTTTTGTGGCTTATACAATTATGTAATTAGGAGTGACAGATACAATGTGTCATTGCTAAATGAGTTGCATGTGAGAATGTCAAACTGAAATGATCAGTAGAGGAAGGCTTTTATATAAACATTATATCTGTTAACTTTTAAAGCTTAATTACTTAGCTGTCCTGCTGTGCTGTTCAATGGTATTTATTCATTTTTGTTCAATGGTATTTCTTCATTTTGTTACCTTTGAAGTGATGGATAGTTTTTGAAAGAAAACTGTTGTAATAAGTACAAAATATTGCAAAGCAGATAAAAAACTGACTAAATGTAATCTTGTTTCATAATGACATTTAACATAAATCTAGTGATTGGAAAGTTTTATAATTGAAGATGTCGCCTGACTTAACAAAGATTTGTGGCTAATATAAGAAGAATATGAAGCTGGGCATGGTAGTGCATGCCTGTAATCTCAGTACTTTGGAGGGTCATAAGTTCAAGACCTACCTCAGCAACTTAGGGAGCCCCTCTTTTTGAATAATAAATATAAATAAAAAGGCTGGGGATGTAGTTCAAGCGTATAATGCCCCTGGGTTCAATTCCCAGTACCAAAAACAAAAGAATATGAGTGAGTGCTCTATTTTAGAATATATATGATGTAGCCAGGAGCGGTGGCCCACATTTGTAATTCACGTACTTGGGAGACTGAGGCAGGAAGATTGCAGGTTCTCTGCTAGCCTTAGCAACTTGTCAAGGCCCCTTGCAACTTAATCAGACCCTGTTTCAAAATAAAAAGTAAAACAGAGTTGGGTATGTAGCTCAGAGGTAGAATGCCCTGGATACAATCCCCAGTTTAAAAAGAAAAAAGAATATTAATGATGTTAAGAAGATCAAAATAATTTTAGTCTCCTGGAATAGAGTTTGGATTTTAGTTTTGTGTATTTGGAACTAACCTCATATACCTATTTGAATCTTTATGGTTGAGGGAATCTGAAGAAATAGACTTAACTATGTGATGAGAGCAGAAATTGTGACATTTGGAAAGATAGGACAAATTTGGTGTTATTTTGATGTGCTTAGCAGAATATTTCTGTAAAAGTTAAAAGTATTGCAGTTTACATGTGGAAATGTAGTTGAAGCATGTTTTAAAGTTATTAGGATTAGCCATCTGCTGGTAAATATTTTTGTTTTAAATATCCTGAGGCTAGAAATATGTGTTAAAATATTTTTTAATCAGAAAATGGCAATGAAGTATAATGGATTTCTTTGTGAACTGAGATGTAAAATATTTCCATAATAAAACATGAGAAGTTTGTTATAATGGACCTTACTACTTTCTTGCTATTCAGCCAAACTTCTGTTCTTCTAATTGTTGGAAATTTTCTTTTATTGCATTTATTTTTGCATTTTCATTTTTCATTAAATGTATCTTTCTGTAACCATGGTTGTCTTACACAGTTCTAGTTCATGATATTCAATTGAAATTCAGAGCATTTCGTACACACGGAACCTGCTATTCCCGGAACAGTCACAGCCACGATTTTTGTCAATATATGTGGTTTGGAACTGAAAAGTGAAGTGTTTTTTATTAACTCTGCAATTTCTTAAACCTTTCAAGAGATGAAACGATTAAAGAGGAAGATGAAGATGACGAAGAAGCAGAAGAGGACGAGGAGGAGGAGGAGGAGGAGGAGGAGGAAGAGGAGGAGGATGGTGATGACAGCAATGAGGAAGAGGAGTTTGAATGCTATCCACCAGGCATGAGAGTCCAAGTGCGGTATGGACGAGGGAAAAATCAAAAAATGTATGAAGCTAGTATTAAAGATTCTGATGTCGAAGGTGGAGAGGTCCTTTACTTGGTGCATTACTGCGGATGGAATGTGAGGTAACTTGAGTTTTAGCTAGTGATTATTACCTGAAACACTTCTAAAGTACTCTTCTATTTTAAAACTTAAGTAACAAATTTTGGACTTGTTAGTATTCTAATTGAGGTCATAGTACCATAGAAAAACTTCACTTAGTGACTTCATATATAATGTTTTTAGCACTTACGAGACATACTTAGTGTCTAGAAAACAGAGGCATACACAGTGGATTTTTTTTTTTTTCCTTCTTTCAGTACTGGGGATTGAACCCAGGGGCATTCTACCTCTGGGCTATGCCCCCAGTCCTATTTTTTATTCTTTATTTTGAAACATGGTCTCACTAAGTTGCGTGGGCCTCACTAAGTAGCTGAGTCTGGCCACAAACCCAGATCCTCTGGTCTCGGCCTCCCAAGTACTGGGATTACAAGCATGCACCACCATGCCCGGCACACAGTGGATTTTTATGTAATACATGTAGATTAACAGAAAAAACATGATTGGTGAAATATTAGAAAAATCTCTTACCAGAGGCAAAGGGGTTTTGAGCTTGACTTTTTTTGTTGTGGTTTTTTTTGTTAGTACTGGGGATTAAACCCAGTGGTATTTGACCTCTGAGCTACAACCCCGGTCCTCCCTATTTTTTAGTCTTTATTTTGAAACAGGGGCTCACTAAGTTGCAGAGGGCCTCACTAAGCAGCTGAGGGTGGCCGTGGACCTGTGATCCTCCTGTCTCAGCTTCCCAAGTACTGGGATTACAAGGTTGTGCCACCACACCCAGCAGAGCTTCTTGACTTCTACAAGGCCACCAACAGGCTACCTGTTGTCTCTGTTTTAAACTATGGTACCATGGTAGCCTCTTTGTGTTCTTTTTAAGTCATCATTCTTCATCAGTAGACAAGGATGTAAAAGGTTTTCTTAAAAACCAAATATTTCATGCCAGGCGTGGTGGCGCACACTTGTAATCCCAGCATTCGGGAGGCTGAGACCAGAGGATCCGGGTTCACGGCCAGCCTCAGCTACCTAATGAGGCACTCCGCAACTTAGTGAAACTTGGTTTCTAAATAAAGAATAAAAAATAGGACGGGGGGTGTAGCTCAGAGGTAGAATGCCCCTGAGTTCAATCCTCAGTACCGCAAAAAAACAAATTTCAAGAAGACCTTATCAGCCAGGTGTGGTGGCGCATGCTTGTAATCCCAGCATTCGGGAGGCTGAGACCGGAGGATCCGAGTTCGAGGCCAGCCTCAGCTACCTAGTGAGGCCCTCTGTAACTTAGTGAGACTCGGTTTCAAAATAAAGAATAAAAAATAGGGCTGGGGGTATAGCTCGGAGGTAGAATTCCCCTGAGTTCAATCCCCAGTACCGCAAAAAAAAAAAAAAAGAAGACCTTATCTCCTAGGTAACAGCTGTTTCATTGCAGACTTGTGTAGAAGTCTCAGAAATCTGTTTGTTTCTTTGAAACGGTACAATTGAAATGTAAGCAAGTCTGCCTGACTATCGTGGAGTACAGGTGCTGACTGCCATGGATTAGGGACAGAGAGACCAGACTGGAATCGGTTTTAGATTGTATTCAGTGACTTGAGTTTTTTCCTACACAAATTTTCTTTGGCTAATCCAAAGAAATTTGTGTTTCAGTTTTATGCAAGGTTGGCAAACTGGTTTTAAAATCTGATCATAATTATCTTGTCTGTGTGTGTGTGGGTGTGTGTGGGTGTGGTGTATAGTGTTTGAATCCAGGAACATTCTACCTCCAAGTTTCACCCCCAACTCTTTATTTAGTTTTTGTTTTGAAAGAAGGTCTTGCTAGATTGCCGAGAGTCTTGCTGTATTTCTGAGGCTGATCTTGAACTTGTGATCTTGCTGTCTCAGCCTCCCACATAGAAGAATTATAGGCATGCACCACCACATCCAGCTTCTTAGTTATCTTTCAATAATAATTCATTTCTGATGTCTAATAATAACATGAAATGTAGTGTATTATACATTTAGAGCCCTTGAAAAGTTACCTATAGAAGTTTAAATTTTGCTTTCTTGGTGTGCCTAAATTTTTTTTGTGTGTATGGTACTGGGGATTGAACCCCGGAGGCATTCTACCTTTGAAGTACATCCCCAACCCAATTTTATTTCTTATTTGGAAACAGGGTCTCGCTAGGTTGACAAGTCTCACTACTTGCTGAGGCTGTCCTTGAACCTGCGATCCTCCTGTCTCAGCCTCCTAAGTACTGGGAATACAGGCGTGCACCACTATGCCTGGCTTGCCTAATGTCTTGAAGCAGGAATACTATTCTTTTTTTTTTTTTTTTTTTTTCCGGTACTGGGGATTGAACTCACGAGCATTCTACCTCCGAGCTATACCCCCAGCCCTATTTTTTATTCTTTATTTTGAAAACAGGTGTCACTAAGTTGCGGAGTGCCTCACTAGGTAGCTGAGGCTGGCTGCGAACCCGGATCCTCCGGTCTCAGCCTCCCGAATGCTGGGATTACAAGCGTGCGCCACCACGCCCGGCTTAATACTGTTCTTGTACTTCATATTTAAGTTATATTCTTGGGCCTAGGAATTTGGTCACTGGTAGAACACATGCTTATCATGTGTAAGACCTGGGTTACAGTCTCAATGTATCACACGTGTGTGCACATGAACTCACACACACACACACACACACACACGTATTTGCTTCAGGGAGTTAGGAAGAAGATACTGTCTCATGGAAATACATTTTTTTCATCCTTCCTTTGTGACAATAAGAAGCTTTGGAGACATCTAATTACCTTGCTTATTTTGACAAAAATACAATTTAGATCCATTCTAATGCTGAGAATAAAACAGTAACTTAAGTTGTGAGGAGTGTTCAGGAGTTTTACTTGAAACTCATTCTTTTTACCCAGCAAGATTTGCATAGGTCTGGATTTTAAGAATGCCTGTCATCAGTGCTTAGATGTGCTACTTGTCCTGAGATAAACTTTTCAAGGTGCATCTGTGACACTGAAAGGTCGCCTTTCAGTGGTCAGTGCTTGTGCTGCCTTGTTAATACGTCGCTTTCCTTACCCAAGGCCTGACTACTGAAGACCATGCTCAAAAGATGGTACTTGACATGGCAGATATAGCTACGATAAGAATATTTCACCCAGTTTTTAATTTTATTAGACATTTTGGTCTTACTAAATTTTTTAATTAACTGTAGATATACAAGATTTCTACTTCTGCCTAGGAAATAAATGTAAATGTAGAATTTGTTGGTTTAAAATTAGGAAGAAAACTTGAATCAGCAAAATTTAGTAATTCCTAAGTAACATCAACAAGGTAGATAAGAGCCTTATCCTTCACCTTCTTTTCAACTAGTTATTTTACTGGTTTACATACAGGAGCAGTTTTTTCTCCTGGCCCTCATAAAATATTTGAAATTCTGTGACAAATGGCTAGAATGAATATGTTCTCCAACTTTCACTATAATCAGGGTTTAATTATTTCTATTAATTGGCTCATTAAACAGAAAAGGCCTAGTATAGGTAAGAGTTAAGGCAGGTAAGAATTGATTAGGTTATTAATTATTTTACAATAGGTATGAGGTATAATTAAGATACAATTTTCTGTTTTCTTAAAAATGATTGAGAAAAGGAAGGAGTAATTCTAGGAGTACTTCAGAGAGTAGAAAGTAAGTCTGGTATTTCAATTTTGAAATTGACAAGGGAAGGGGAGTGTAAAGAAATGTTTTAAATTGAGACTTTCAGATTTATAAAAACACAAGGAAATGAGACCAGAGTGAGGAAGCCACACACGGATGTCACCTATTTGTGACAACTCAACTCAGGTGCTGGTGTGCGATGGACTTCTGGAAGCAGAAACTTGCCCTTATGATGGCAGTCTGCCTGGTGTTGAGGAGAGCAGCTGCATGTCAGGAGACGAAGCAGCTACTTTTCTTAGAGGGAACATAACAGGATTTCTGTTTTCCTCTGTAAGAATAACCAAAGACTTTCTTACTGCTGAATCATCAAAAATCACTCTGTGTTGATTATCATGTGTGGTGCCATCCTAGTAAGGACTGCAGTCGGTACTCGTCAAGTATTATTTTCCTGTTATTTGGAGTATCTTCAGCTTAGTCCCTATGTTTACACCTAACAGTCGTGAAATTAGAAATGACGATTTATGCATGGAGGGTCTTGGACATAATTTTGTCTGCAGTGGTTGTCACCCATGACAAGGACAACTTAGGAAGTTTCATATGGAGCACTTTTTTTTTTTTTTTGGTACTAGGGATTGAATCCAAGGGCATTCTACTGCCAAGCTACACCCCAGTCCTATTTTTATTCTTTATTTTGAAACAGGGTCGGTCTCTAAGTTGTGGAGGGTCTCGCTGAGTAGCTGAGGCTGGACTCGAACCTGGATCCTCCGGTCTCAGCCTCCCAAGTACTGGGAGTGCGCTATCACGCCCAGTTCACATGGAACAATTTCATGTGTGACTTTGTTTTATCAGAAACTTCATCAGCGAACAGATTTTTCTTACAGTAAGACTATCTTAGTTTTTTTTTTTTTTTTTTTTGCAGTAATGGGGATTGAACTCAGGCATTCTACATCCCCAGTCCTATTTTTTATTCTTTATTTTAAAACAGGGTCTCACTAAGTTGTGGAGGGCCTCACTAGGTAGCTGAGGCTGGCTGAGAACCCAGATCCTCCAGTCTCAGCTTCCCAAATGCTGGTATTACAAGTGTGCGCCACCACTCCTGACCGACTATCTTAGTTTTTAAAAGGTAGTATTTTTATTGTTAATTTCAACATTTTTTCTAGAATGCTGTATTTTGGGGTTTTTTTGTTTTTGTGTGTGTGTGTGTGTGGTACTGGGGATTGAACTCAGGGGCATTCTACATCCGAGCTATACCCCCAGCCCTATTTTTTATTCTTTATTTTGAAACCGGGTCTCACTAAGTTGCGGAGTGCCTCACTAGGTAGCTGAGGCTGGCCACGGACCTGGATCCTCTGGTCTCAGCCTCCCAATGCTGGGATTACAAAGGTAAGTCACCAAGCCCGGCTTAGCATGCTGTTTATCTTTAGTATTTTTATTTATATTCCTATTTCACAGTTGATAAGTACTGACACTTTGTTATACAAAGGTTAGTATTTGCCAGCTGTGGTGATGTAATTCCAGTATTTGTGAGGCGGAGACAGGAGGATCTCAGGTTCAAGGACAACCTCTTCAACTTAGGCCCTTAGCAACTAAGTGAGACCCCATTTCAACAAAAAGAAAAAAAAAGAGCAGGGCGTGGTGGCACATACTTGTAATCCCAGTGTTTGGGAGGCTGAGACTGGAGGATCTGGGTTCTCGGCCAACCTCTGCTACTTAGTGAGGCCCTCCACAACTTAGTGAGACCCTGTTGCAAAATAAAGAATAAGAAATAGGGCTGAGGGTATAGCTTGGAGGTAAAATGCCCCTGGGTTCAATCCCTAGTATTGCAAAATAAATAAATAGGACTGGGATGTAGCTCAAAGGTCGAACACTTTGACCCACCTTATTCTTGGGTTCATTCCCCAGTACCAAATGAAAAGGAAAAAAAAAGATGTTAGTATTTGAGACATTTTTTTACTAACAATTAAAAAAAAAGTATTTTACATGCTTACACCAAATTTACTGGAGATAGCCAGAACTCTTGACTACAAACCAAAAATATTGTAACATTGCTGCAAAACTTTTCTGTTATAGAAACCATTGATAAAATTGCTGTCCAACAGTGGAGAAGTTACTGGGCATCAGGGAGGAGGAGACTATATTGGAGCGTTTTAAATCCTTGTTCTAAAAGTAGCATTCAGTCTAGAAAAATAAACATAGAAAAGAGCATTATTAATATTAAATTATGTTCTCTTTTAGTCTCTAAAAATATATCTCAGCCAGGTGTGGTGAGTACTTGGGAGGCTGAGACAGGAGGATCCCAGGCCAACCTCAGCTACTAGTGAGGCCCTCCACAGCTTAGTAGGACCCTGTTTCAAAATAAAGAATAACAAAAATAGGGCAGGCGGTGTAGCTCAGAGGTGGAATGCCTGAATTCGATCCCCAGTATCACCCCCCACCCCAAAATACACAGACACACACACACACACACACACACACACACACACACTTTTTAAAGTTACAGTCATGCGGCTGGGGTCTTCTTCAGTGGAAGAGTGCTCACCTAGCGTGTAGAGGGACCTAGATTTGATCTTTAAGAGTGAAAAAATACATTATAGTCATAGTTTAGTTTTTTTTTTTTTTTTTTTTTGTGGAACTGGGGATTGAACTCAGGGGCATTCTACCTTCGAGCTATACCCCCAGCCCTATTTTTTATTACTTATTTTGAAACCGAGTCTCACTAAGTTGCGGAGTGCCTTACTAGGTAGCTGAGGCTGACCGCGAACCCGGAGCCTCCGGTCTCAGCCTCCCGAATGCTGGGATTACAAGCGTGCGCCACCACGCCCGGCTGGTTTAGTTATTTTTAATAGTAGGCTTTGTGTTACATTTGTTTTAACTTCTCTTAAAAGGTAAGGCAAGAGGGTATAAATTAGTGTAGCGTTCCACGCAACTGATGTCGCGTCCCATGCCACACGGGGTAGAGCAAAGTGGGCCAGCCGCTTCGCCTGTCGGGCCAAGCGAGACAGAGAGTGTCGCGGCCGGGCCCACCACCCTGGGGTTGGGGAAGCCCCCCAAAAAACCAGCACCAACTGGGAGCCCAGTCAGCGGTCAGGCGGTGCCGCAGGGACTCTATTGGAACATACAATAGTATATATGGGCAGGTCAGGTAGGGAGGTGAAGCTGGGGAGGGGGAGCCAATGGGAGCAGATCTCGTCACTGGTAGCTGCCAGGGAGGGAGGTAGGCCTTTCCTTGACCCACCCACCAGCTTCCCTAGGTCTCAGGGGTCAGATTTCACCAAGAAAGGTCAGAGCCTGTGAGTGCCTAATGCCACATAACATGAGTGATCCCTACAAATTAGCATGGAATTCATTTTCATGAGGTCTCAGTGATCCGCATAAGCACAGTTCAGGAGGCATGAGGGTTGAAAGGGATGATCAGATGCATTTACACAGGAACTGGAGCCCAAAAAAATGGATCAAAGTAGAGCTAACTCCTTCAAGTAAGTTTTGCTAGATGAAAGTTCTCCGTTATCTAGTTTGATCCTTTTCATTATCAAGTTTCTGAAGTCATGCAGTAAATATGGGATTGATTTTTTTGTTTTGTTTTTGTGGTACTAGGAATTGAACTCAAGGACATTCTACCTAGAAGCTGTACCCCCAGCCCTATTTTTTTTTTTTTTTTTTTTTTTTTTTTTTTTTTTTTAATTTTGAAACAGGGTCTGTCTAGGTTGATGAGAGCCTCACTACTTGCTGAGGCTGGCCATGAACCTGTGATCCTCCTGTCTCAGATTCCCAAGTACTAGGGTTACAAGTGTGCACTACCATACCTGACTTACAGAATTGATTTTTGAAGAGAAAGACTACACACTAAAATTAACCTACCATAAACTTTATAAAGTATAGTGGATTTACCCTTGTTCCATAAGTGCTGAATGTATTGGAACTATCTTGCTTGCTTGGCATAGGATTCAAAATGGGCTAATCCTTTATTACAGTATATTGATAATGATTAAATTTTACCTATACTATTCTCACTTGAATTTATATAATCAATAAGCCTGGGAATTTGATGAGAATTTTTTTTATATATATTGAGGATTATCAGCTGTCTTAACACCATGAAGTAAGGAAAAGAAACACTTAACAGGCATGGTGGCGCACGCTTGTAATTCCAGTATTTGGGAGCCTAACACAGAGGATCGAAGGCTGGCATCCAGCCTCAGCAACTTAGTGAAACTCAGCAGCAACCTCTTGAGGCCCTGTTTCAACACAAAGAGAAACAAAAGGCCCCCGGGGTGTGGCTCGCAGGTTGGATGCCCCTGAGTTCAATCCCCAGCACCACACACACACATATGCCGTCTTCAATCACATTGAATTCTCTTTGGAAGGAAGTAATCAAGGAGAGAAAAAAAAATTAGTAGAAGACTTTCACACTCAAATGGGTTCCACTTTTTGATAATATTCTGTTGCTTTTCATTGAAGTTTATTCCTTTACTTAGTAAATATAAGTGGAACATCTTCTTTGTGCCAAATACTATGCTTGGCATTGATGATAACAAGTTATGGTGCCTATAAAGGAATTTCTTTTTTTTTTTTGGTACTGAGGATTGAACTCAGGGACATTCTACCGCTGAGCTATACCCCCAGCCCTATTTTTTATTCTTTATTTTGAAACCAAGTCTCACTAAGTTGCAGAGTGCCTCACTAGGTAGCTGAGGCTGGCCGCGAACCCGGATCCTCCGGTCTCAGCCTCCCGAATGCTGGGATTACAAGCGTGCGCCACCACACCCGGCTCCTATAAAGGAATTTCTAGTCTAAACAAGGAAATTACTCCAGAGTGACTTTGAATCCACTGGTCCTATCTCCTTTAGTACCCTAGTGTCCTCGGTCCCTTCTGTTGCTCGTCTCCTTGGCTGGTTGCTGTGCTCCCGTCTTTTGGCTCCCAGCTCTTTCTTTGTATTGACATGACTCCTTGACAAAGCCACAAGACACTGTAACACACCCACTCCTTGCTTCTGTCTGAGCCGAAGATGCTGCTTCAGTAAAGCAAACTGACCACACTGAGTGCTCTTGTTTTAAATTCCTTACTGTGAGCCTCAGCCTTGATTCTCTTTATCCTTTTCCCTTTTGCTCTCTTACTTTCTTAGTAGACTGTTTTGTACTGTTTTTTAAATCTCCTCACATCCCCAACACCTCCTCTACATCCTTACTTTGAGCATATGATCTTGTTCCTTTCACCTTAAACAGAAACAAAAAGATTTCTACAGACTCGCACTGCATCTCCCTGCCTGCCTGCATCTGCAGTTACATTCTCTTCTCTCTTGTAGCCATGGTTAGAGCCATACTGCCTTCTTGCCAGGTCAAAGACATGGGGGCCCGTTTTCTCCTTTTGTTCAAAATCTTTCCCATCTACCTGTAGACCTCTCCATCTCAAAACCTTGTCATAAGCCTTGGTCCTACCATGCTGCTTCTTTGCTCTGTTTTATTCGAGAATTAGCTATACGTCCACTCATTTTTCTCTCCTGTTGCTTTCTAAGCCCACTCCCATCAGTCCCCTCATGCCGTGCTTACTGGAATGGCTGCTTTCGTGCGCTGTTGTCTGGCTTGTCTTGTCAGTGGTCCTGCCTCCAGCTGATCACTCTTTGCACACCACACTTCACTGGAGTTCCTGCTGTAGCACCTGCAGATGCTTTTCTACCTTTCTCAAATTTAAGAAACTATTCCTTAGATATTCTTTCTTTTGTTTCTTTTTGTTTGTCTTTGTGTTCATTCTAATAGTTCTCATATTTTTTCCTTCTGATACCCACTTTTTTTAGTTTCCTTTTTTTTTTTTTGATCCTAACCTGAAGTACTTTTCTGATACTGAATTTTTCCAGGGTATTTTCTAAGCTAAAGAAATTTGATCTGGAATATAACTTCTACCTAGGACTCTAGGTAATTTTTTCCTTTTTAACCACCTGCCCTTTCCTTCTTTTTTTCCCCCAAGATTTCTGTGTTGGAATCACATGATTTATTTTTGTGGCACTGGGGATTTAACTCAGGGGCACTGTATCTTTGAGCTACATCTCCAGCCTTTTTTGTATTTTTTAATTTTGAGACAGGGTCTCATTAAATTGCCCAAGCTGGCCTGGAACTTGTAGTCAGCTTGCCTCACCCTCCCTAGTCCTGGGATTACAGGTGTGTGCCAACATGCCCAGCAGGACCACATTACATTACACAAATGCCTTTAATTCGAAATCATGGTGAGGAAATCTCATGTTTAAGAAAGTGTGTGCCTAGCATATGGCCATTGCTAAACAAGTGCTGAGCTATATTGAATCTCTTGGCAACCAAATGGAAGGAGAGCAAAAGTCCATAAAGGCCATGGCTTTTAGCAAAGTGCTGTCTGTGGAAGGAAGGGACTCGGGGACTGGGGCAGGTGTGGCAGTTCCTCGCAGCGGGGCCTCTGCTCAGCTCATCTGTGCATGGGGCTCTGCTCACTCACATCTTCCTGCAGAGCTGTGGCATGTTACACCCTGGCCAGCGGTGCACCAGGGTTCCTGTTTCTCTGCGGTGCTGCCACCGTTTGTTATTCTCTGTGTAAAGAATCTTCTTTAGCCATTCTGCTGGGTGTCAATTGATACGTCATTGGTTTTGATTTGCATTTCTCCAGTGACTAGAGATGATGAAAATGTTTTCATGTGCTTACTAGCCATTTGTACATCTTAGGAGAGAAATGTCTCCTCAGGTCCTCGCCTACTTATTTTGCTGTTGAGTTTGAAGGAGTTCTTCATATATTCTGTGTTTTAATCCCTTATCAGATACATGATTTGCAAATATTTTACAAATATCTTCCAAAAATCATCTTCCATTTTGTGGATTGTCGTTTAATTTTCTTGATGGTGAAACTTTGATGTACAAAAGTTTCTAATTTTGATAAAGTTCGCAATTTATACATTTCTTTGTTGGCTTTACTTTTGGTATTATATCCAAGAAAACTGCAGAATCTAGTGTTGTGGAAAATTTTCCAGTGTTTTCTTGTTGAATCTGTAATGTTTATGTCTTGATCATTTTGAGTTCATATTATATATATGATAGTTCTTTCTGGTGACCTCTTTGGGTCATATGAAAAGCCCATCTCAGCCCATCTAGTGGGGCATTCCTGTAAGTGCTCCAGTACTTGGGAGGCTGAGAGAGGAGGATCACATGATTGAGGCCAGCCTCAGCAGCTTAGACCCTATTTCAAAATAAAAGGCCTAGGGGTGTAGCTGGCAGATAGCAACCAGAATGGAGTTGCCCCTGGGAGACTGGAGTGAATTTGACTGGAAATGCTCATTTCCTACGACTTTGTCTTCTTTTGTCCCTTTAAATTTTTTACATATCATTTTCAGCCTAGTTTTTCTATTCCTTCTTTAGACTATTCTGTGTCTTTCGTCCCCCTCCCCCCCCGTTTTACTCCCCTGTAATTGAATCCCTGCTATACTTTGATTGTGTATGTCCTTATATTTAGGAATGTTGATAAAAGAATGCAAAGTTGTTCTACTTATGTGCTTTGAAGTTATTATAGTAATGATAAAAAAGAAAAGAAAGTACTCGAGGGGATTTTTTGTTTTATTTCTGTAGTATAAAAGTCAAAGACCCATAAAAGGATAACTTGACAGTGGCATCCAAGTAGTCATCTCTGATTCTTTTAAAAGGAGAGGGACTTGTGAGTTAGCCACAGTTTGGGGTCCAATTGAAAATAATCATTTCCTTTATCAAGAAATATCCTTTCAATTATTTTTCACATTGAAATGAGCTCTCATTTTTCTTTTTTGCATATACAACTTAGAGTATTGACTAAACCTGTTGACTGATATTTACAAAAATCTGTTCCATTCAGTGGTTTTTGTAGGTTGGCAGTTTTATCTAGTGTAAATCACAAACTTGGACGTGTTCCATTGGATAATTCTGTAGATTTGCAGTGCATCCGTATTTTTCTGTAAATATGCATAAGTACTAATTCTCTGCCCTCATCAGATGTTAAGGTAGACTTTGGGGCAGTGTTGAAATGCAGCGTTCTGTCTGCACCCCGGCGTGCAGTGAGGACTCCCTTGTCCAGCACTGCAGCCGTTGACTTGTGCTTCCTAAGTTCTCCGGGATGTGCTCTTGGCCTCATGCATCACCTCTGCCTAAAGACGTGTCTCCTTTCATCGTCTAGAGTTAAGTTCCGCAGGAAAACCTGCTGATCAGTGATGACCTCTCTATTGAGCTGATTGTGACGGATCTTAAATATGGTTATGTTGTAATAGTCATGTCTTTGGTCAGCCTGCTGTTCTTCATTATGATGAGAATGCCGTGCCTACAGTGTCATATGTAGAAGAACTCTGAAATGTTGATAGAATGCTTAGGATTCTATTTTAATAACACAGTACTTTTGTTTCTTATATTTTAAGTACATGACTAAATGCACTAAATTGTGATTGGTTGTTCGTTTCATAAATCTTGCTTTCGATATTCTATCAGATTAAAAATGTGTTAATCGAGGTAATTTAAAATTCATAAATAATTAAATGTTAATAAAATTGATTTTAGAGTTATGATCATGACTGATGCCATTTCTCATCTCTTCATTTATTATTTTGTCATACTTTCCCCCTTATATTCCTCATTCCATTATGTCGGAGAGAATCTCTTTTTCTTGTTAAGATGATCTAAATTTGCGCTTTAGAGATGAGGGTTTAGCAAATTAGTTAATTATATGATATACATTAACTTTTTGTATAGAAAGGGAAGATATTAAATACATACTGTTTGATTGTTATTAAATGAGTCTGTCCATTACAGAGGATAAAATATAGATACGTTACTTAAATTAATAGAAGGTTGTTTGATTTTTATCTTTTAAATTTTCTGTACATATATTTCAAGTAGTTTTATAGTATTTCAGTTTTGTTTGCTCTGATATTATTAAGGTATTGTTACTTTGCATGTATTTGTTAAGAAATCTCGAAGACTATACTTTTTGGGTATATATTACGTGCTGATAATATTTCCTTGAAAGTTGTTTTACAAGAAATGAAATCTGAATTGATGGGCGCATAGTAACCATTTTGGTTAGCATATCTGATTGACTAACTTTTTGTTTTTATTATTGCTAAATGATTTCTTAGGTCATTTGCCAATACATTCAAACGAAAATCATAAAGCTTTCTCTTTAGAACTTTATTTTTCTCTGGTGAGAGCAAGTTTATTATGGTCTCTGAATGGTTTCCTTCAGTTTTATATCACTATTTTAACACATTTAAGAAGTTCAAATATCGATGTGACTGCTGTTTCACAAGGTTCGTGTCGTTACTTTTGTAATTACTGTGTCAGTCCTCATCTCCGTGCTGGCAGCCGCTGCCTTTGCTGTATTCATTGCTGAAGACCCTGTGCCCAGTGCGGAGTCTTTCCAGTAATAGGTACCTAATAGGTCTTGGCCGAAGGCGTAAGTGAGAGTTAGTCTCCTGTGATTTTGGATCATCTGGTCATGGAGCCTCTGTCGATCCTGCGCGTCTCCTCATGTCTGCTCAGTCGCGTGGGGGTTAGGTCGCCTCGCAGAGCGCTTCTGGTTATTCACGTATGTGCCTGGAGGGTACTTCTGTAGTAGTTGAGATGAATATCACAGAAGGTACTTTCCTGGGTTCCATGTGTCATTCATTATAATGAATGTACTGATAACTGAACTGAGAAGGCATGGCCTAATCACAGCCCTTTCTCTCCTTGGTTTCTTTTTTCCCTCCCTCCCTTCCCTGTGGGAATTAGTAATCTTAACCCATTAACATTGTCTCCTTTATTTAAAGTAACTGGCACTAGTAATTAGTTCGGCTTTTTCATATATGCCTATATGGTTTTGTTGTATTTCATGTTGTGGAGTCTCGTGTGTTGCCCAGGTTAACCTCAGACTCCTGTGCTCAAGAGATCCTCCTGCCTTCACCTCTCGGGCAGAACCTGTAAGGAACGTGGGGTTTCTGAGGCACGATTTTTTGTGTTTTCTTTTTTTCCCCCATGTGAATTTACATTTCTTCTTTTCTGTTCTTTGAAGTTATTCTGGAAAGAAAGTAGAATTGCTGAATAATATTCTGAAGAGTAATTATATAAAAGGAAAGTATTTCCTGTTTCTGAAACAGGATAATCAGTTATAGCTGTCATTCTGTCTTCTGATCATCTTTTCTTTTTCTTACAAGATTGTTCAGGCAACTAAAATGTGATTTAAAACCTCATTACATTTCAAAATATTTGTCTGCCAATATGTTTATAGCCATAGTACCAACTTCTGTTTGGTAAGGGCAAGGGCAAAGGCATTTATAATATTGTCTGTGTCTGTTTTCAAACAGAGTCTTGCTAAGTTGCTGAGTCTGGTCTCAAACCTGCCTCATCCTCCTAATACTAGGATTACAGGTGTGAGCCACCCCTGGCTAGCAGGTATAATTGAAGTGAATTCGCAACCCCAGCTCTCCGGTGCTGTTTTCCGTTGTGCCTCCTCCCGTGGCCGGCCTGGAACGCCTCCCCCTTCACTCTGGTGTTGCACTGCTTTACCGGGCAGCTCTTTTCCTATTTGTCGCTCATTCTCCACATAGTGCTTTTGGAGACCTGTACTACAAATAATCCTGAGGTGCTGTACATGTGAAGTATAACAGAAACAAACATAGCGCACTCCTGTGATCCTAGTACTGAGGAGGCTGAGACAGGAGGATTGCAGGTTCAAGACAGACTCAGCAACTTAGTGAGATTTTCAGCAACTTAGGGAGACCTGTTTCCAAACAAAAAATAGGGCCACGGTGTAGCCTTCTGGTAGAATGCCCCTGGGTTCAACCTCTAGTGCCACCAAAAAAATAAAAATGAGTACAGTATTAGCTAATACTTATAAACTCATAACTTACCATGTAATTTTTCTAAAAGTAAACATAACCAGGGAATCTTCCAAGCAATCAAAAAAACATACAGAATATTTGATGAGAGTTTTATTTACTTATTTTTATTTTTATTTTTTGCAGTACTGGGGATTGAACTCAGGGGCATTCTACCTTCGAGCTACACCCCTAGCCGTATTTTTTATTCTTTATTTTGAAACCGGGTCTCACTAAGTTGCAGAGTGCCTCACTAGGTAGCTGAGGCGCAGCCGAGAACCTGGATCCTCCAGTGTCAGCCTCCCAAATGCTGGGATTACAAGTGTGCGCCACCATGCCTGGCTTTGATGAGAATTTTAAAACAAAACTGTTTCCCAGAATAATAAGACCAGTGTTTAATTACTACTGTTGAAATATTTAGAACTAGTTATGTAGTTTGTTTTATCCAGAATTTGTCTTCCCAAGAATGTCTTTTAAAAAAGCTACTATGTCTTTATTTAACTCACATTCATGTTAATGTGTAGCCATCATGTCTTTGATCTGTCTCAAAATAGGAGGCTTGCTTTGTTTTAATTAAAGTTGATAGTATTGACTTCTTCCATAACTATATTCTAACATAAAAACTTCTTCTTTGAGTTCACATTGCATTTGGCAGAATTTGTGTTTAGAGGAAGTTTCTGTTAGATTTCCACCATCTTTCAGTTTTGGAGGGAACTAAATTTCTTCTTTTTTTGCTGTACTGTGGGTTGATCCTAGAGCTTCATGCTTGCTAGATAGCGACTCTGACATTGAGTGATCACCCACTCCTAAATGGTTTTCTTAAACATAATTCAATTTTTGGTATTGCGAGAAAGGTAAAATATACTATAAATGTATAGGTGGATGCTACTATACCAGTATAGGTACTAAAAAGGAAAATAATCCTGGCTTTAAAACTTTTCAAAGTACTTATATATTTGATCCTCAAAAAACCTTAAGTGTTCTTCTTTTTTAAAAAAAAATGCATTCTCTTATTTTATGTAGAAATAAACTATACCTGGTATCAAGAATTGCTTGATCAGGGTCACATGTCTAGTCAGCAGGGTGAAGACCTTCCCAGAGCTCTTTTTATTCATTTTGTTGTTGTTGTACTAGAGATTGAACTCAGGGGCAATCTGACTCTAAGCCACTCCCTTCCCCATTATTTTGAGACAGGGTCTTGCCAAGTTTCTGAGGGTCTTGCTTTGTTGCTGAGGTTGGCCTCAAATCTATGATCCTCCTGTCTCAGCCTCCCAAGTAGTATGAGATTACATGTGTTTGCCATCACACCTGGCTTCTTAATCCTTTTGTGTGTGTGGGGGGGGTAACTGGGAATGGCACCCAGGAGTATTCTACCTCTAAACTATACCCTCAGTCCTATCTTACTTTTTTTATTTTGAAACAGGGTCTCACTAAGTTGCTGAGGCTGGCTGTGAACCTGGGATCCTCCTCCTCAGCCTCTCAAATATTGGAATCACAGGCATGCACTGCCACACCTGGCTCTTAATTCATTTTTTTATGTTCTTTCTTTCTAGCTATGTTTTTACAAAATAAATCATTCTTTTTTCATAAACAGCTTTGTCATGTCAGTAGTAACGTGCAGCTAGTGACATCAGGAAGGCTGTTGGTAACAAACTGAGAGGCGACCACAGCTGTCAGCTGTCTGCAACAGAGGAAGGAAACATCTCAGTATTGTAGAACTGGCAAAACGATGTCTTCTAGTATTGTAGGAGCAGGCATTTTTTCCTATGTGATTTTTGTGTTGTCTATAAGTTACAGCAGAAGGCTTTTAAAATCTAAAATGCCATTGTAAACTATTCCATGCTACCTTTGCTCCTGACAAGTCTAGAGAAAAGAAAATAAGAACCAAAAGCAAGAAGTGTAGAAGAGATTGTCATTTCTCTTAATGCTTACTGTCTAGTTGATTTCTTGTTCGTGTAGCAGATGAGGAGTGAACCTCGAGGAGCCGGAGCTCTTGGCCCAGCCATTGCCTAATGTGGTGACCATGGGCAAGCCATTCTAGCTCTTCTTTTGGGGCGTTGGTAGCTGATTCATCAAAACAGGAAATTGAGCTAAGTGCTCTCCAGGATCCTCTCTGGTTGTAAAATATTATGACTCTATATACAAGTTTCTCTTTAACCTGGCATAGTTTCTTCTGTGGTATATGTTGTGCATATTTATGTTAATTTCCTTTAATTTTAGATACGATGAATGGATTAAAGCTGATAAAATAGTAAGACCTGCTGATAAAAATGTGCCAAAGATAAAACATCGGAAGAAAATAAAGGTATGTATTGGTTTTGCTGCACAGCCTTAGCTCCTGATTGAAGACCTTTTCTTCCAGAAGGGTTCACTTAAGTGTGTGTGCCTTACTTTTACTCCTAGTGTTATACACTGGAAACAACCAAATTTGCAAATGCTAGATTTTGTTACAATTAATTTTGTCTACTTGTGGAAAGCATTTTAGAAATAGTGCTAAAAGAGCTTTAAGGTTTTTTTCAGTTCCAGTGTTGCAGAAAGCCACCCAAACCATATTTACTTACCATTTGATCCTTTCCTGTCCGTCTGCTCTGCAACGAGGAGCCATAAAGAATTGTGGCTAGGAAACACAGGCTGTTGTTGTAGCTCATAAACACGTCTGTGGAAGAAAAGGTATCCAAAGGCAGAGCCTGTCTGAAAACTCCCACTTTTCTCATCATTATCAGACTACAGCAGTGGCTTAGAGTATGTTCACAAGACCCTCTTACTTTATAAATGCATACCTTGGGTATCTACTAATGAGCTCACATGGAAAATTAATGTTACATTTATATAATTAATAGAATTACTTATTCATTCTGAGACTTTCTCTAAATGTTTGATTAGGAAGTAGACCATTAGCTGGGCTTTAAAATCTTTAAATATTTTTAATTTTTTTAATATTTTGAATGGTATATATAGTTAAGATGCTTAATATTTCTTCTGAAATCCAATCTTCATATTCAAAGTGAGGAGTTATTTACCTTCCTGCCTCACTAAGTTGCTGAATCTGGCTTCAAACTTGCAATCCTCCTATTTCAGCCTCCCAAGTACTGGGATTACAAGCATACCGACTATGCCCAACTTAGAATTTCTAAGACACAGGATAGGGTACGGGTGGAAGAAGCAATATTTGAATATTATTTAGGGAGTTTTTTCCAAATATTTGTCTCTGTTACTTTCTTGACTCCTCCTGAGGCATTATTAAAATCCGTGGTCATAAGGGAAGAGGCATGTGAAAATCTTTTTGCTGCTCATCCTATGATATTTTGTTAAATAGTTTTTTTAAAAAGCCTTTGTTTTTAAGGGCTTTTTCTAATCTCCTCTGTTAAATATTTAACAAAATATTCTGTAACTACATGATAAAAATGGTATTAACATTGTTACTACTAATAGTAAATTCCTTATGATATTTTGGCTAACATGAGATTTTTCCCCCCTTAACCCAGAATAAATTAGACAAAGAAAAAGACAAAGATGAAAAATATTCTCCCAAAAACTGTAAACTTCGGCGCTTGTCAAAACCACCATTTCAGACAAGTTCATCTCCTGAAATGGTATCCAAACTGGATCTTACTGATGCCAAAAACTCTGACACAGCTCATATTAAATCCATCGAAATTACTTCCATCCTTAATGGACTTCAAGGTAAACATCACAAACATCCTGGTACATGCAAGTATTTGATTTTAATTTCTGAAAGTTAATGTCTATAAAGGTGATTTTTCTTTTCTTTTTTTTTTTTGGTGGTGCTGGGGATTGAACCCAGGTACATTCTACCTTTGAGCTAAACCCCCAGCCCTACTTTATTTTGAGTTTGAAACAGGGCCTCGCTGGGTTGATGAGAGTCTCACTACCTGCTGAGGCTGTCCTCCAACCTGCTTTCCTCCTGTCTCAGTCTCCCAAGTACTGAGATTACAAACGTGTGCCACCATGCCTGGCTAAAACGATAATTTAATGTCATTATCTGATTGTTTTTTAGCCAGAGTTTTGTTATCTCATTTGTTAATTGAAATAAAATTTTCTACTGATTGAGTCCTGGAAATCTTATTATTTTTAGTGAATCCAAGGGCACCATTAAATTTTGGTTAAAATGTAATATTGACCCTACAGCACTATTACTGTCTTTTTTCTTTTCAGGAACCACCCTTTCTCTTGCCATGTAAAACATAGTTTATGTACAATGTGAGACTATAAAAGTATACTGGCTTTTTTCTTTGGTAAAGAATACCAAACTGTGGATTTCTGGAGTACATCTATTATGACCTAAAACAAGTGCTAGAGGAGGACACATACTAAATCCTGTTGGCAAGAAAGGAGAGATATCTGATCTATGAAATAAAGTAAAAGATATAGCTCTTTTTTATTTATTTATTTATTTGTATTGGGGATTGAACCCAGGGGCATTCTACTTCTGAGCTACACCCCTAGCCCTATTTTTATTCTTTATATTTTAAACAGGGTCTCACTAAGTTGCAGAGGGCCTCACTAAGTAGCTGAGGCTGGCCATGAACCCGGATCCTCCAGTCTCAATCTCCCAAGTACTGGGATTACAACAGTGCGCCACCACACCCAGCTTGTTACATGTTTTGAATATCACAGGAATTGGGTTTTACCCTCTGTTTTATTTATCTTACCTTTTGGTACTGGAGTTTTAACACAGGGGCATTCTACATCCGATTTACACCACCAGCCCTATTTTATTTCATTTTTTATTTTGTATTACTTTAGTGATATTTTATTGAAACAGGGACTTGCTAGGTTGCTGAGGCTGTCTTTGAACCTGCAGTCCTTCTGTCTCTGCCTCCCAAGTTCTGGGGATTACAGGCATGCGCCACCACATCTGGCTAAATTCACAATTTTTGGTTTACAATTTGATGATTTTGCACCACTGGATACAGAGGTGTGAGTACCACCGTGATCATGGTAATAGAATATTTCTCTGATAGGCTGGATGTCTTAATCACTTTAAGACTCAGTTTCTTCCACTGTGAACTGGGGATAAAAGCCAGCAACCTGGGATGGCTTTAAGCTAATAGGACTACATTACTAGTGTCAACATGCTCATCATGTTTTCTTCCCTTTCAATTTTCTAGCTTCTGAAAGTTCTGCTGAAGACAGTGATGAACAAGAAGATGACAGAGGTGTCCAGGACATAGACAGTAGTGGCAAAGAGGAATCAAAGATTGATCATTTAATCCACAGCAGAAATGAACTCATCTCAAAAGAGGAACAGAACAGTTCACCTTTGCTGGAAGAAAACAAAGTCCACACAGATTTGGTAATATCCAAATCAGTGTCAAAATCTCCAGAAAGATTAAGAAAAGATATAGAAGGAATTTCTGAAGATACTGATTATGAAGATGATGATGAACTCACAAAAAAGAGAAAAGATGTCAAGAAGGACACAGCAGATAAATCTTCAAAGTCACAAATAAAACGTGGTAAAAGGAGGTATTGCAACACAGAGGAATGTTTAAAAACCGGATCACCTGGCAAAAAGGAAGAGAGGGCCAAGAGCAAAGAGTCCTTGTGCCTAGAAAACAGCAGCAACAGCTCTTCCGACGAAGACGAAGAAGAAAAGTCCAAAGCGAAGGTGACGCCAACCAAGAAGTACAACGGGTTGGAGGAGAAAAGAAAATCTCTGCGAACAACCGGTTTCTATTCCGGATTTTCAGAAGTGGCAGAAAAAAGGATAAAACTTTTAAATAATTCTGACGAAAGACTTCAGAACAGCAGGGCTAAAGATCGAAAAGATGTCTGGTCAAGTATTCAGGGGCAGTGGCCTAAAAAAACACTGAAGGAGCTCTTCTCAGACTCTGACACGGAGGCTGCAGCTTCGCCACCCCATCCTGCCCCAGAGGAGGGCGCAGCTGAGGAGCCACTGCAGACTGTGGCCGAAGAGGAGAGCTGTTCACCCAGTGCAGAGCTAGAAAAGCCACCGCCAGTCAGTGTCGACAGTAAGCCCCCTGAGGAAAAAACAGTAGAGGTCAGTGACAGGAAAGCCGAATTCCCAAGTAGTGGCAGCAATTCAGTGCTAAATACCCCTCCCACTACACCTGAGTCGCCTTCGTCTGTCACTGTCACGGAAGCCAGTCAGCAGCAGTCCTCTGTCACAGTATCAGAGCCCCTGGCTCCCAACCAGGAGGAGGTTCGAAGTATCAAGAGTGAAACCGATAGCACAATTGAGGTGGATAGTGTTGTGGGAGAGCTCCAGGAACTGCAGTCTGAAGGGAATAGCTCCCCAGCAGGCTTTGACGCCAGCGTGAGCTCCAGCAGTAGCAATCAGCCAGAGCCAGAACATCCCGAAAAAGGTGAGGACGAGCAGTGAGTGTTGGCTCTAGGACCCCCCTCTCACTTCAAACACGTCCAACAGTACCACTGTTGTAAGTGAGGTGTTTAAGTGGCATACTTGTGTGAGCATGGTAAAAGTGGAGATTTGTAAGGTCATCTGAATAATGATTGTGAAATATACATTTAAGAGCTTGAGAAGGCATTAATGTCTTTTGCCTGAACCATTCATGATATTTTAAGTAGACCAGAACACATGCTGGAAATTACACTTGGGCCCAAAGCCAAACCTGCTTGAAAACTCATTATTTGTTTGTTTTGCGGTACTGGGGATTGAACCCAGGGGCATTCTACCGCTAGGCTATACCCCCAGTCCCTATTTTTTATTCTTTATTTTGAAACAGGGTATCACTAAGTTGCAGAGTGCCTCACTAGGTAGCTGAGGCTGGCCGTGAACCTCTATCTTCTGGTCTCAGCCTCCCAAATGCTGGGATTACAAGCGTGCGCCACCATGCCCGGCTGAAAACTCATTATTTACACTGTTTGACCGTATGGCATGAGCAGCTTAAATATATTTCTGTAACATTGTTTTTGCAGTTGTAATGTGCAGTTTCTCACAAACATTTTGATTTATTGACAGACCCCTCCACCCTTAAGCAAATACTGTATGTAGGGGTTTGGAGCAACCAACTGTCCAGGCACTACCTCCCTCAGACAACCGTGTCAAACTGATTTTCAAGCCTAACTTGTGTGAGTTTGTAAAGGAATTTGATGCTTTCTTAGATGCATAGTTTCCAAATTGAAGGACTACTGTGTATATTAATGGTCTACAGTAATACTTTTTTGATTTTCCCAGAATTTGTTAAAAGTGGAAATTCAAATTAGTAGTTTCCAAAAATATTAGTGCCTTCTGATGGTGCCATACCTCTACTTGCATCATTTTTCTTATAAACAATTTTGATCAGGTGTCTATAAAAATTCAGTCCATTCCAAGCTAACACCTTGCTTAGAAACACACATTTCCATTGTAAAGTTAGAGTACTAGGGATATGTATTTCATACTCACATCCGATTTTAGTGTGCTAGCTTTAGAGTTTTGGTTGACCTTAAAGAGATATGTTCTAGATCAGATGAGTTAATTTAAAATTTTCTCACAAATCTTTACTTGAAACATTTTTTTTTCAGTAAATAAAAATTATTGCAATTAAATTGGGATATACATGTATAAGCTACTCTTGTATTTGTGTGCTATACTATCTCATGGAACTGCATTATATAGGCTTGGTGACAGTGCTATTCAAAGTGAGATCTTTTATCACAGATTAGATAGGCTCTCAACAATAATATGTTTTTATAATTAGAGTTCTTTAGAGGCTGGTGTCCTTTAAAGCATGCTTTAGAGCATGGTGTCCTCACCATGCTCCTCATATCTTGAGAAAGATTAAAAATTAAAATTAAGCTGGGTGTGGTGGTGTATGCTTGTAATCCCAGTACTTGGGAGACTCAGTACTGGAGGATCGCAGATTCATGGCCACCCTCAGCTGCTTAGTGAGGCCTCCCTGCAACTTAGTGAGGCCCTGTTTCAAAATAAAGAATAAAAAATAGGTTTGGAGGTATAGCTCAGAGGTAGAATGTCCCTGGATTCAATCCCTAGTACCAACAAGAAAGAAAGATAGATATAGATGACATAAAATTAATCAAAGAGAATTATGTTGTCCTGATGGACTTAATCAACACCACCATTTTGAATTCTTGTGAATGTGGTGGGGTGGGGGAGCCCAGGCCTTATGCTGATAGGCAGGTATTCTGCTGAGCTACACTCTCAACTCTTGGGTCTTAATCTTGATTAAGTTAAAAATTTGTATTTGAAAGCTCTCAAATTTAGGGTAAGAATGCCCATCTGCTTTATTAAATCAAAAGATTATATTCTATAGTATTTTTTAGAATTTATATCTCTAGAAGTAAATTTTCAAACACATTTCATAAGACCTAATTTTAATAAGTTTATCTAAGAAGAATATTGGAGAATCCACTTTGTATTAAAAGTGAAAATGTAGTTGTGCTATTTAGATTCGTTTTTTTCACTTTAACTTAGCCAATTCAAAGTTTTCATTTCTTAGTATCTGGAAACATTAGAATTGAAATCTCTTGGAGAGAAACCTGGCAGTTATTTTTAAGATTCTATGGTTCAGTATAATCAATATGTAAGTCACTTTCTTTATGTTTCACTTAAATTATTATATTCAAATAGAGGTAGGAAAAAATCATACGGTATGATTCATTAAAAAAGAAAACTAGGAAGTTTTAACCAAACCCAGGAAGCTATGTGTTATATACAACTGAAGGTTGATTCTGCCATTGGAGTAGGACCAAAAAGTACTTTTTTGTATCAAACTTGGCATAATCTTAGATTAAGAATAATTCAAGTAATGTGTTATTGTATCTGATATTGGAACCATGTGGCGGGAGAGGGAAAAAAGCTTATTTTGTCCCCTCTCTGTCTGTGAGTAGACAAGCATGAGCCGATGAAGGAGAGGCGCTTCGGTGGGAGCAGCGCTGAGTCAGGCAGCCAAGCCTGGTGAAGGCGAGGGCTTGAGCTGCCCACGGGCCTGCTCGTCTATAGTGCTCTGCAGTAACTTTCCACCAGGAAGATAACTGGTTGTGTGCGTTTGGTAACTAGTGTCCTGCAAGCCAAGTTTATTCTTTAAACAAATTGGTAGAAACAAAACGAGTGTGAATTACTACCAAAATTTATCCCATTAATATATTTTAAAATTATATTATTTCATTACTATTTTAAGCTGTTGCTTGGTTCATTGATTCTTAGTAAATCTCCGTTTTTATTTTTAGCAAATGCCTGTTTTTTAATTACTAGACTGTAAACTAGTACTACATTGAAAACTGTTTTCAGTTTACATCTGGTTATTCTAAGAAGGATGTGCATTCTTTATTTGCCTTCTAAAAAACTTTTATATTATGTGCAAGTATTATTTTCAATGTGTAGTAATTTCTGTAATCATCTATAAGCCTCAGAATGTGTTGTTTGGGAATTGCTTTTTTAAATGTAGAATTAATATTTAGAGAGTATTCTATTTTATTCTTTGTGTGACTTAATTTCTTTCCCATCATAGCCTGTACAGGTCAGAAAAGAGTGAAAGATGCTCAGGGAGGAGGAAGTTCATCAAAAAAGCAGAAAAGAAGCCATAAAGCAGCAGTGGTAAACAACAAAAAGAAGGGAAAAGGCAGTAAGTGTGAAATCCTCCTCTGATTTGTAAAGTATAAAAATAATAGCTGATACTTTTTCTCCCACTAAGAAAAGGGTATTCAGAATATGGGATAGTTCAACATTCTGATTTTTGCTTCTACCCTCAAAAAAATCACACTGAAGTTTTCTTATTGTAGGCAAATTCTAGGGTTAAGCAAGTTGGTATTTGGCTATGGTATTGATTGCTGGTGAATGATCAGGTAATCCTTTTTAAAATAGTAGCCAGCACAATGTAAACTTCAACATCTTTCTTACCTTTTCATTCCACAAATCTCTCCATTTGCTATTCGCATGTATGTTTTGTGGCATGCTACAATTATGTATTTCTTCAAGCAAAATTACCATAGAAGTAAACTGTTAAGATAGCTTTAGAGATACAATTCTGACAATTCCAGTCCATTTATAATTGGTGCCCCAAAATATCTGACCTGAGAGCAGCTACAAACAATACCTTTGCTAGTATGCTCCAACTAAAGATTTCAGCAATCACTCTGTTTATCCACGTACCAAGAATGTTATACTGTTTCTCCTGAGGGCTGCACATTTGATCTCTTTTTGTAGACAACATAAGAAGCAGAAAATATGTAAAGAATTTTTTTTCAGGTGCCCCACACTGGCCTCCTGCTGCTCTTCCAGGAGATTCCTCCACCTCCACTGCCTGACCTTTGCTAGCAGCCGGCCTGGCTGCACTTCAGTGCAGAAAAGGGCTATTCGGCCCGCTCCCCGAGGTTCTGCTGAGCCCATATGACTTCCAGGCGGTGAATATGGCATCCCTTCGGGCCCCGGGCGGCTGTGCTCAGCAAGGTCGTGAAAGGCAGGCTGAGGCAGGCCAGTGCAGAGTGGGGCCAGGCCTTGGGTAGCTTAGCTAGGAGTTGCCAGGGGGTCCAGAGCAGCAGTGGGGGCTGGGGCTGGGAGTGCCAGGTATGTGGAGAACTAGAATGTAGGGTTTATTCCCAAGACACGGTGATGGAAGGACTTGCAATGTTCCTCTGCTGTTTGGAATACTTCCAGACTTTGAGATCCTTTTGTTTGTTTTGGGTTTTTTGTTTTGTTTTGTTGGTGGCTGCTGTCAATGAAGAATCAATAAGTATATGACAAAATGACAAATCAGTCAAGATTTGACATAACTGATAAGTTTTTTGCTCTTTGTTTTTTTTTGTTTGTTTGTTTTGTTTTGTTTTGTTTTTGTTTTGGTGGTGCTGGGAATTGAATGCAGGGGCATTCTGCCTCTGAGCTATACCCCTCAGCCCATTTTTAAAAATTTGAATCAAAGTCTTGCCTACTTGCTGAGGCTTTAAACCCGTGATCCTCCTGTCTCAGCCTCCCAAGTACTGGGATTACAGGCATGTGGCTACCACACCTGGCCTGATAAAATATCTTTTTTAACACTGTGATTTTTTTTTTTTCTTTTAAATCAAGACTGCAGTTTTACTGATATTTTCTAAGAGGGCACATCTTCAAACAGTGTGTGTATAACTGTACATAAATATATAAAGATAGGTAGAGAGCTATTGATTATTTTATCCCATTTTGGTTATTGGGCTTCTGCCATGGTAAATCAGAATGAGTTAACCTTTCTCTGAGAATAATTTAGTAAAGTAAATTAACTCTGATGGGTTTTGAAATAATTCATTGTTTCTGGAAAGAGATAAGTGATAGCAATATACATTGAATCACCTATTCTTATGGTAAGCTGTCCTGGTTAAGTATTTTCATCTAGTGCTGAAGCTTAATAATTAGCAAAGTCAGATGCTGCATAATTGTTACGCAGACTTCTGAATTCTTCATAAACTACTGGATATATTTACCAGCGGAAGACTTGTGGTTTATTTTAGCCAGTAAGTTATTACTTAAGAAATTCATGATATATGTCAAAATTTAGTTTTTCCCCAATCATCTGTTGAATATGATGATTATTATGTGGTCATTATTATGACCACAGTGTTATTCACACAACCTAAAGTATTAAAATGAAGTTTCTGCAATGAGTTAGTCTAAAAGATTCTGTGTTTTATGTATTGACATCATAGAACAAAACCATCATTCTGATGATTACGTATGTTTGATAGTCTAGCAGGTATAATGGAAAGTTAGTGCAAGTGACTTTTAAATATTCTTGGGCAGTTGAGGTAAGAGGGTTTTTGTTTTTTCCTTAATTAAGCTACTTTTGCATTTGCATGTGATTTTCTAGGTTTCCTGGGCAGGTTGTTTATTGTAGTTGTTAATTGAAATGGTTAATTTTAAATTATCTGCTAAATAACAGCAGTCATTGTAACAGACTCATTGTTACCTCTTTGTTTATTCGTGCTTTTCTTTTTTCAGCAAACAGTAGTGATAGTGAAGAACTTTCAGCTGGTGAGAGTGTAACTAAGACGCAGCCAGTCAAGTCAGTCCCCACCGGAGTGAAGTCTCATAATGCCAAATCTCCGGCACGGATGCAGTCTCCAGGGAAATGTGGGAAGAATGGAGAGAAGGATCCTGATCTCAAGGAGCCCAGCAGCCGGTTGCCCAAGGTTTACAAGTGGAGCTTTCAGATGTGTAAGTGACATGTATTGACAGCCAAGAGTAGAAATTTCAGCCCAGTGATTCTTGATGCCAATACTCTGAAAAAAGATACACCCAACCTGAGACATCTTTACAAATTGCAAAGGGGAGACCTTATTTGTATTCTGATTTGAACAAATTGATATAAGAAAATTTTTAAGGCAGTCGAGGCCAATATCAACACTGTTTAAGTTTTTTTGATACGGGAATTTGCTTTAAAACAATATGCTATTATAGAGGTAAAGAGTAGATGGGGATACAGATGAGACAAGGTTTGCTGTAAATTGATTATTACTAAAGCTAGCCTTTATTATATGAGAAGTCTTCATCCCCTCATCCCCTCCTCCCTACCACCTTTTTTATTTATTTGTTTGTTTGTTTATTTATTTATTTATTTGTGGTGCTGGGAATTGAACTCAGGAGCATTCTACCTCTGAGCTACACCCCCAGCCCTATTTTGTATTCTTTATTTTGAAACAGGGTCTCACTAAGTTGCAGAGGGCCTCACTAACTAGCTGAGGCTGGCCGCGAACCCAGATCCTCCAGTCTCAGCCTCCCAAGTACTGGGATTACAAGCGTGCGCCACCACACCCGGCTCTACCACCTTTTTATATATATATATATATTTTTTTGCGGTACTAGGGATTGAACTCCAGGGCATTCTACCTCCGAGCTATACTCCCAGCCCTAATTTTTATTCTTTATTTTGAAACCGGGTCTCACTAAGTTGCAGAGTGCCTCACTAACTAGCTGAGGCTGGCCTCGAACCCGGATCCTCCGGTCTCAGCCTCCCGAATGCTGGGATTACAAGCGTGCGCCACCACGCCCGGCTCTACCACCTTTTTATATTTTGGCCATACTAGGGATTGAACCCAGGGGCACTCTGTCACTGAAGTACATCCTCAGCCCTTTTTATTTATTTATTTTTTGCTTACTTACTGAAACAGGTTTTGCTAAGTGTTCCAAGCTGGCCTCTAACTTGGCTGTCTTCCTGCCTCAGCCTCTCAAGTAGCTGGAATTATAGGTGTGTACCACCACACCTGGCTATAAATTTTCCTTTTTCTTTTTTTTCTAAGAAGGCTACATCAGTTTCTCACATGAGCCAGATAAGTATTCTCAGGACATTGAAAATCTTCTAAATGCTTTAGTTTTAACATTTTTTCTTCCTATTTGGAAATTATAAGCCAGACATGGTGGTACCCACCTCACAGGTTCAAGGACACCTTTAACAACATAGCAAGAGTTTATTTGAAAAGAAAGGATAGCCGGGCGTGGTGGCGCATGCTTGTAATCCCAGCATTTGGGAGGCTGAGACTGGAGGGATCCGGGTTCCCAGCCAGCCTCAGCTACCTAGGGAGGCACTCCGCAACTTAGTGAGACCCTGTTTCAAAATAAAGAATGAAAAATAGGGCTGGGGGTATAGCTTGGAGGTAGAATGCCCCTGATTTCAATCCCCAGTTATACACACACACACACACACACACACACACACACACACACAGTTATACAAATTCATAAAAGACCAAAATTGACCTATAATCCTGTAACTAAAAAGCATATTCAATTTTAATATTTTAGTCTTTCCTGTCTAATTTTTTTTTGAATGATACACTTTGATGATACTGTATTATGAATAGAAATTTTATTATTTATATGTAGGTCATTGATTCTGCATGTTTTCATTTATTTTACAAATACTGTGCATCTGTTATGTGCCAGGTATCCTAGGCTAGGAAGTAATCTTAGAAAACAAATACAAAGAGTCTTTGTTTTTTAGTTTATCTACTTTGACCTTACTCTACAACCACATTCTGTTTTCCTTTTTTTTTTTTTTTTTTTTTTTTTTTTTTTTTTTTTTTTTTTTTGCGATACTGGGGATTGAACCCTCCAAGCTACACCCCCAGCCCTATTTTTTATTCTTTATTTTGAAACAGGGTCTCACTAAGTTGTGGAGTGCCTCACTAGGTAGCTGAGGCTGGCCTCGAACCCGGATCCTCCAGTCTCAGCCTCCCAAATGCTGGGATTATAAGCATGTGCCACCACGGCCCAGCTTATGTTTTCCTTTTTTGTATTAAATTTTTTCCCAAATTACATATTAATGAAAGTTTTAAATTGACAGCGGACCTGGAAAATATGACAAGTGCTGAACGCATCACAATTCTTCAAGAAAAACTGCAAGAAATCAGAAAACATTATCTGTCATTAAAATCTGAAGTAGCTTCCATTGATCGGAGAAGAAAGCGTTTAAAGAAGAAAGAGAGAGAAAGTAAGTTTACCTAAACATAAACCAGGTTACTATTTTATGTGGGTTTATGTCTTTGTGTCTTCAACTTCTTGAATCTATCTGCCTTATTTTCCTCATCTCTAAATTAGGTAATAATATCAAATCATAATGTATGCTTTCAAAAATCTCACAATTTGCTCCAAAATTTGAATAAGATGATTTCAAATAGTGAAAAGCCTTATTAAGCAAACTGAGAGATGTTTAAGGCAACGGTTTACTCTATTTAAAAATATATATTAATAGATAATCTTACATCTTCAATGGAGTACAGTGTGATGTTTCTGTACATTTATATATTGTGTAATGATCAACTCAGCATATTTAGGTTTTCCACCTGCAACATTTATCATTTCTTTGACCCTCTCTCCTAGCTGTTTTGAACTCTGAGATACAATACTGTTGACTATAGTCCCTCTTTTGTCTAATAGTGCACCCCTGCATTCCTCCTGTCTGCCTGATCTCCCCCATGCCCCTGCCCCGCACCCTCCCCAGCCTTGGATGATTCCTCTTCGGCTTGCTTTCTTAGATTTCACAGCTGAGTGAAAGCGTGTGGTGTTTGTCTTTCTGTGTTCTACTCATTTCACTGACTGTGATCCCCAGGTTTATGCATGCTACTGCAGGTGACAGAATGACGCCATGCCTGGGTGGAATTCGTTGTGTACACGTAGTGCCTTTTCTTTATCCACATCTCAGCGGGTGGTCCTTTACATAGAATGTCTGATTCCATACTTGGTTCTTGGGGATCATGCTGCAGTGAAGGGGAGTGCAGGTGTCTTTTCTCCATATGATTTCACATTCTGTGGTATATATTAAGTAGTGGGGAGTGGCTATCCCAGTTGACGTCACCACTAACAGTGAAGTCGAGCTTCCCTTTCTCCATTGGATGGGATACTTTAGATTACAAATGGCCAGGTTGTTTTTCTTGAGATCCGCATGACAAGGTGGGATAACATGATCTGGAGGATGCCTTATTTTACTTTGCTTAAGGTGCCATAAGGAATCCCAACAGCTTGGGTGACTTAAACAACAGGAAGTAACTTTTCACAATTCTAGAGGCTGAAAGTCCCACATCAGGGCACCAGCAGGTTAGTTTATTTGCTTATGGCTGCCTTCTTACTATGTCCTCACATGGCCTCTCTGGGTGCAGAGAGCCGTCTAGTGTTTCTCTTTTTATACAGACATCAGTCCTGTCATTCTAGGGCCCTTTGCTTATGACCTTAATTACTTTGCTGTCCACAGATACAGACACATTGGCAGTTCGGGTTAAAACATGTCGATTTGTGGGTCCAAGTTGACATGAAGTGTCCCTCAAGCAGGGTTTCTCAAATATGGCACAGTTGGTATTTTGAACAAGATAATCCTTTGCTTTGTAGGGTGTTGGGCGCAGCTTGTGTGGCCACTACCCAGCAGATGATAGTTGCGCTTCCCAGTTGTGGCATACGTGGATAGCTCCAGACATTGCCGATGTCCTTAGGGTGGTGGTGGCTGGCGGAGAGTGTGTGTGTGGGAGGGGGGAGCGGGTGGATAAAATCAGCCCAGGTTAAGAACCACTGCTCTGAGCTGAGGATATCCTTGGTGGCTTTGAAGAACAGAAAGACCATTGTGGTGTGAATGTGGTAGAAATATCAGCAACATAAGCAGAGAGAAAATTATATGGGGCCATATAGGAAGATGAGGAATTTTTTGACAGCTATTAGAAAGCTTTAGATGGGCAAATGGTATCTTTTTAAGAATTACTGTCTGTTGGGTGCAGTGTGTGCTTTGCAGGGGCAACTTTGAAAGCAGTGTTGATGAGGGAAGTCCTTTGCAGTAGTTCAGGTGGGAGTTGAAAGTGGTTGTACCAGGACGGTTGCAGTGAGGATGGAGCAGTGAATGTTGAATTGACAGCATTTCTAACACACGCAATGAAGGGAAGAGAGGAACTGAGGCTGGCTGCTGGGTGTATGGCTGGGACAACTGTGGGTGCAGTTGCTATTCTTTGAAATGGCGCAGAGCTTGAGGATGAGATGTGGACTGGGGAGCAGGACAAGGTCCATGTGTTCTGTTTTAGCCACGTCAAGATGTAGAACGTCCATTAGGCATCCAAGTCGAAATGGCAAGTAGACATGGGATATGTAAGTTTGTAACTCTGGGTAGTGAGGACTAGAGAGAGAGTTTTCAAATCATTGGCATCTCTGTAGTAGAAGAGGAGGAAAGCTAGAGGGAGCCAGCTTTTAGAAGTAGGGCTAAGGAGAAGACGGAAACAGGGCAGCCATCTCCACTGAGTGAAAGGGGGACGGAACACCAGGAGAGGACGGCCAAGACCGTAAGCGTTTGCCAAGGATGTGAGTGGTCCGCCATGGGAAGTGGTCGGTGGCGCGTTGGTATAAGAATCATTGTGACCTTTTCAGGAGTGTTTTTCCAGTGAGCTAGATGGACAATGGTGGAGGATATGGGAGAATGGAGGGACGGAGAGCCAGTGAGCCTTACGGTGAGGAGGAGCCAAGAAATGGGACGCAGGAGGGAGAGGGGGCAGAGTGTCGCAGAAGCACTTTCACTGCCTTTTAAATAAATTTTTCCAATTTCTTTTCTGCTATCATTGACACTCAGGGTCTTTCCACTTTAATTTTTAAGTTTTTTGAGTTGTGGGCTAGGTGAAAGTGAATAGACTATTTGAAAAGAAATTACTTCATAGAAAGTATATACAGCAGCATTCTGTCTAAGAGGATATGATATAGGCTTTATGTGTTTGGTGCAATGTAACCAGCCTAAAATCATTGAACTTAGTTATAGTTAACACACTGACAGTCGAATGCTTTCACTGGAGCACCTCACTTTCAGGTAACCATCACCTTGTTTGTTTGTTACTGGAGATTATACCTCTGAGCTAGACCCTTAGCCCTTTTTATTTTTATTTTGAAATAGTGTTTCACTAGGTTGCTGAGTCTGGCCTCAAAACCACACTACTCCTGTGTCAGCTTCCCAATTTCTGGGATCACAGGCGTGCACCACTGCGCTCAGCTTCGAAGCCTTTTTAGCAGGCACTTGCTGTCAATCAGACGTCAGTCCAGAATAAGCTCCTTTAAAAGTGTTCTGTAGGTGTGATCAACCACAGATTCTCAGTAATCAGTGACTGTGCTAAACAGATGCTTTCTCTGGGGAGTTAGCATTAAAAGTCAGTTTTTACGTACTATGAAAAAATCAGTATAAAAGTACTTGGTTGTCTTGATTACCAAAGAAATGGAAATCAAATAAGGTATCAGTCTTAGTCCAAGAAACAAGAAACACAACAATTGATTCAAAGCTCTTTTTGGCACTTGTGGCAGAATATTGTATCCTGTGTTTCACTCCCACATTGTGCAGACCGGGCACACCATTTTCCTCCCCACCTGGTCTACTTGTGCTTGGTACTGGCAGCTAACTGAGATACATTAGCTTTTCCAGTACTGTGGAAATTGACTGCTCTTGTAAACTCATGATTTTGGACAATACAGTAGTTTCTGTTTTACTTTCTCCTATGAGATGTACTTTTAAGCTCTTGGTTTGGTCTCCCTTTTCCTTAGGTGCTGCTACATCCTCTTCCTCCTCTTCGCCTTCATCCAGTTCAATAACAGCTGCTGTTATGTTAACTTTAGCTGAACCGTCAATGTCCAGCACGTCACAGAATGGAATGTCCGTCGAGTGCAGGTGACAGCAGGACTTGCTAACGCACTTTGCACTTACTGGCTGTGGAGGGCCACGTCTTTTTTATACTGCACAGTGGCACATACATAAAAAATCAGACAAGCACTATTTTATATTTAAAAATTGTTTCTTGACAAGCTGACTTGGCACTTAAGTGCACTTTTTTATGAAGAAAAAGTACAATGAACTGCTTTTCCTCAAGCAATAATTGTTTCCAACTTGTCTGGGAATTGCGAGTCTGGTAACTTGAAGGCCTTCCACTGTGGCAAATGGAGGCTTTTCACTGCCGGTAGAGACAATACAGTAAGCATAGTGAGGGGTGGGCCAGGACATGTTAAGATAACTTACTGTATATGTATTCCCTTGTATTTTGTTAAAGCTGGAACATTTGATATTTTTCCATTTATTTATGAAGAAATATGAACCTATTTTCATTTGTACAAGCTAATTGTTTTTTAAAGCAAGTCACCTTAGGGTGGCTTTAATTGTATAAGTCAAGCACATGTAATAAATTCAAAACCTGCAGTTAACAGGATATTAGACATCAATCCTGGTAACCAAATATTAAAGATTCTCTTTAAAAAAGACTGAACATGTTTACAGGTTTGAATTAGGCTAAAAGGTCTTGCAGTGGCTTTTCATGCCCCTTCAAATTGGAATGGAACTACTGTACTTTGCCATTTTTCTATAAATCAGTATTTTTTTTTAATTTTGATATAATACATTGTGTGATAAAACAAAAATGGCTAATAAACTGTATTAAATCTTAAACAATGTATAAAGATTGTACTTAGCCAGTTCAAAGTGTATATTTATTCATAATGAATTATAACAGTTATATTTTTGTGTTTTCTTGTAAATGTTTCTTTTCCCTTAAATACAGATAATTCATTTGTATTGCTTATTTTATTATGAGCTACAACAAAAGGACTTCAGGAACAAATCGTATTGGTATGGTTCAAGGTTCTTTATATGAACTGTCTCAGAAAGATGGTTGTTATTTTAAGTATAAATAGCTAATTGGGGTGGTAGGCCTATAAAATTAAATGCCTTGTATAAAATCCAAAATGAACGCAAAATTGTTTTCACTTGTATTGACTTTATGTTGTATGATTCCAATCTCTGTTCTGTTTGGCACTTGTATTTAATTCTTCACCTTTGTAAGACATTTGTATATTGCGGATGTGTTCATTGAAGCTATTTAATACCTGGCACTGTTAATACACAGTACTTTACTGTACAGACTGTTTTACTGTTTTAATTGTAGTTCTGTGTACTTTTTTTTTTTTTTTTAATGGGGCTGGCATGTTTTATTTGTTTTCTGGCAATACGACATGTGAGAATTTCGAAGCGTTTTGTTGTAGATGCTAACGTGTCAGAATCCTTAATCCTTTACATTCAACTTTTCTAAGAAAAGCATTTTCGGTCTTGTAGTGTGTGCTTACAGTAACTAATTTTGTTGAAATGGTTTCAAGTTATTCCAATTTGTACAGGACTGTAAAGATTTGTTGACAGCAAAATGTTGAAGAAAAAGCTTATAGAATAAAAGCTATAAAGTATATATTAGGATCTGCAAACAATGAAGAATTATGTAATATATTGTACAAATGTAAGCAAAGGCTCTGAAATAAAATGCCATAGTTTGTGAATCCTTGATTTTGTTTCTAAAAGATTTAAGTAATTTCAGTTAATTTTGCATGTCATGACTAACAGGAACATATATAGTTAGTAAAGGGGTTAACTGACATTTAAAAAAAAAAGGAGAATATTCTACCTTTAAAAATTAAAAGTCCAGAGCTGGGTGTGGTGGCCCTCGGTTATAATCCCAGTACTTGGGAGGTTGGGACAGGAGGATCACAGGTTCACTATCAGCCTCAGCAATTTGTGAGGCCCTCTGCAACTTATTGAGACCCTGTTTCAAAATAAAGAATAAAAAATCAGGCTGGGGTGGAGAAGTAGAATGACCCTGGGTTCAATCCGCAATACCATACACACATATACAAAAAAAAATTGCCTGTAATCCTAGTACTTGGCAGGCCGAGATAGGAAGATTAAAGCTTTGAGACCAGTCTCAGCAACTCAGCAAGACTCTTCCCAACTAAAGACAAACAGGGCTTGAGGTGTAGTTCAGAGGTCGAATGCCCTTGGGTTCAATCCCCTGTATACTCCCTTCCACACACAAAATTAAAAGTTTATTAAGCAGTACTGGGGGTACAGCTCAGTGATGTATGCTTAGCATTCATGAGACCCTGGATTCAATCCTCATCACTGATAAAAAGAATAAAAGGTCCATTAACCAGAAAAGAAAAGTGTTTTTAGACATTCTTATATCTTTACACATATTATTTTGCTTGAGTTCAAATGTGATTTTTCTTATGATTTCCAGGCTTGTCCAAAGAAGAAAATCAAAAATTAAAGATTTTTTTCTTGCCTTTAGCACTTGGAACCAGTGGCTATTTTTTATTTTAATGTAATCGGACTTTTGTCAGGTCTCTTATATTTGTGTGTGCAGTACTCCATTTACACACTGGAATCAAGTGGGTATTGTTAAAACAATAGTCCTTACTCAAGCTCCACACCCGTCTTAAAGTCAATGATCTAGGTTTTTGGTTCCATTTAGTGGATTTTCTAGCATGAGAAAGTCTTTATTAAAACAATAAAAAAGAAAAACAAGTTAAAAGTAGCTCAAATAATGTGTTTTAGAGCAACTTTGGGATGGCTGTTTTATTTCACAGGAATTAGGGGAGATGTTTGTTTTTTATTGGTTGGGGGGAGGAATACTGGGAACCAAACCCAAGGGCATTTTTATTTTGAAATAAGGTGTTGCTAAATTGCTGAGGATTTCCCTAATTTGCTAAGGCCAGTCTTGAACCTATGATGGTCCTGTCTCACCAAGTACAGGGATTACAGGCGCATACCACCATGCCTAGAGGAGGTTTTTAAGTTTGTAGAACAGTTGTGTTAGCATAGTAAAAACTCTTGGGAAGGCTTGTAGAAAGATACCTGTGTAATTTCCTTTACTCCATTGTTACGTTATCAGGGAACTATCACCTTTTGGGTGTTACACAAACAGCTCTCCTTAGGGGAGTGGTTGCAAACCCTTCCCTTCTTCCTAACTCTTAGAGGGTTTGAGGATTTATTATTAGAATTTGACCCAAGTCTGCTCTTGATTACATAAACTGCATTTTATTAGGTTACTTTTTTTTAACCTTTTTCCCTAAAAGCTTGGTTTCCTACTGAAATAATGTTGGAGTGGTGTCTTCTTGATTTTCTTAAACTGGTGAGGTGCAATAAAATCCGTGAAACCCCTAACATTTCTTACTATGTTTTTGCCTTATTTGTGTAATAAGAGTCTTTAGTCTTATTAACACAAAAGTTATTCTAGGTAACCCTCAAAGAGGTTAGTGATCTCTTAGAGGTTAAAAACAATTCTGAGCTGGGCGTGGTGGTGCATGCCTGTAATCTCACTTCTTGGTAGGTTGAGGGTAGCCTCAGCAACTTAATTAGACCCTGTTTCAAAATTTAAAAAAAAATTTTTTTTTAATTAAAAAGGGCTGGGTTCAATCCCTAGAAACAACAAAAACACAGTTCTGAATGGCAGTGAGGATAATCTTCAAACTATTTCCAACTGCAGCCTCTTTCAGGCTACTTTTCTAAGTATGTGCTGTCTTACATTCTTTTTAAGTCCATTTTCCCAACTTCTAACTTGACCCTGCTGATTATGGATTTGGATCCAACATCAGGTGAGAAGTTATGCATACAAAAGACATCTTCCAGAGGAACAGTTTCATGGCTTAGTTGTACAAGTATGGAAAGTCATAAAACTAAGTGCACTTTTTTTAAGTTGCACGGCTAGGGAGAACCAGTGTGTAAAGTTTAAGAAGGCAGAGCATACAGGAGTTGCAATGACTGATGGTAAAAAAAAGGAGATGTAGACCTTAAATCAACCAACCCCTCAGGGGGATCCACCTGACTGGCAGTAGGCCCTGTAGGCTACAGTGAAGGGGGCAAGTCCAGTAGACCAGATAGGATGAGATTGCAATGTTCCAAGTAGCAGGTAATTCTTGGAATGTAAGGTGGAGTGAGGGGAAACGTAATTTTATTTTTTTCATTAGGTGCAATAGGACAGATGTAGGAGCTTTTCTCATCTTTTAAATATCAGGCTTCGACCACATGGGAAACCAACAGTAAGCGCAATAATAAAAATCTGGCCAAAGCAGTAGAATATTGTGTTGATTTTTCAGTTACCTGACAGGGCAAATAAAACATATATGTATGTATGCCCAGTGAACTTGTGTTGAACAGCTTTTAAAAACAAGGCTGCTTCCAGAAGACTCACAGTCCAATCTTCCTTTACCCCCCAAACTATTGCGTTCAATGATTATATCTAGTAATCTTTCACGACCCTAACGTCAAGGTAGCAAATATTCACTAGGTACAGGGAACCGCAAACGGATGAATACGACATCGTATCCTTTTCTCTGAAGTCTTTTACATCTAGAGACAGCAAATAATACGAGGCAAAACTCCAAATTATGGTTTAAGTACGGTGGGGGCTTGGGAAACGATATATCCACCCTGGAAACTAACTTTCCTCGATGAAGTGGGCTGTAGAAGGATGGGTGCCGTTTTGCAGAAGAGGAAAGCGGAGGACGGGCAGGGAGGCAACGCAGGTTGGAGGAAGACGAGTCTGGGAAGGCAGGCTGGTCAACAGCAAGGGTTCTGCGTGACAAGTACCCACGGGGGGACTCGCAGGCCAGCGCGAGATCCAACCGCGCTGGACGTGACCGTGCGCTCTCCGACGACTGGTCTGCAGCTTATTCCGAAACATCGAGCTTCAGGAAAGCGTCTCGAAGACGACAAAGCACTGCCTACCCTTGACTCCCTGCGTCCGCCATGGGTCAGCCGGGCCGCCTGCCTGCCACCCCGACGCGGTCCCCGTGGGCTGGTCCCGTCTCTGGAGCCGCACCCCACTTGCTGCCCGCCTCGGCCTTATGCACCCGCCAGGCCTCAACTACTCGGGAGATTTGCTTCATTTCCAAGAGCGGGTTTCCCCGACGCCGACCAGAGACGGTCCAGAGACCAGAACAATCCGCCTGTCACTCACGCCCACGGTCGCCCCGCCCAGCGCCGCGCGGGCCGCCGGGAGCGGAAGGGGCGTGACCCCGGCCGCCGGAGTGAGATCGCTTCCGGAAGTGGCCAGAACCGGAAGTGAGTGCTCCCTCGCGGCGTCCATCCGCGAAACCTTGCAGTAGAAATGGCCTTAGGAGGGAAGAACGAGCGGAAGAGAAAGAAAAGCGCGGAGCCCGGGTGAGTGGCGCGGCCGGGCGAGGGTGCTGTGCACTCGCGGGGCGTGCGTGCGGGCGCGACTGAGTGGCTGGTGTCCCGTTACAGAGCGGACGCGGCTGGAGACTACCTGGTGGGGCAGGTCGCCAGTAGCTTGCACGGCGGCCGGCGCCCTCCCGCAGCCGGCGCGGGGCGCCTGGCATCGCTCTTCAGCGCTCCCGCGCCGCAGACTCGCCCGGTGTACGTCCCGGCGCCTCAGGTGAGTCCTCGCGATCTACCCTGCGGCCCCTCGGGACCGATGCAGGGACCAGCGCCTGCCACGCCGAGCGCCACTAACACAGGGACAGACAGGGCCGACTCTTAAGTGCCCTTTGCTCACTACCACCGGTGAGAGGAGAAAGCTGCTGATGCAGAAAGACCGCTAGATTATTGCCTAGGGTCAGACGTTTCCAAGGACGAGGTCTCAAACGCCACTTACACGTTTTAAAAGGAAGCCTCTAAAAAAAGGAAAGCAGATGAGGACGAAGAAAATCCGTCCCCGACTCACAAGCCGCTTCTGCAAGAACCGGCGAAGAAGGCGAAGGTGAAGAAGAAACTCTCCAACGCAGATATCAAGTTGGCAGACAGGTTGGTAAAATTCTCTTTTGGCTTATGTTAAGTCAGATAGTAAGAAATTCTCCCTTTTAATCTCTTTTCTCCATCCATCTCCATGCCTGCTGTGATCTGTTTTCTCAGATACGGGCAGTTGTCTCTCCTCTCCAATTTTGTCTCCCTATTTCTGTCTGCTGCCCAAATGATCATTTTAAAGTACTCCCAAAGTCTTTGGTGGCTCCCCTTGTTCTGTAAGATAAAACAAATCTAAGCAGTCGTGTATAACACAGAAGGTCTTTATTGACTTGGCTACTCCCATGCTCTTCTCTCTCATTTCCTTCCCTTCTTGCTGGGTACATTATATACTGTGGTGAACAGAATAGACCAGTGGGCCCTCCTCTGTGGAACTTCTGCTCTAGTGGAGAAGGAATAGTAGTCCACAGTTATTGAGGACTGGGTGGCAGACATTGCTTTCTTCCTCGGGGAAACCCTTCTTGTTTCTCATGTGTCTTTTATGCCCGGTACCATTTATTCTATTACTGTTTTATTGTGACTTTGCCTCTTCTACTACATTATTGAAAGGTGTTAAGAGATTTTTTTTTTTTTTTTGGTGTGTCCCCAGAACCTAGAACAGACTAGGAACCCAGCAAGTTTTTGCTAGTAGATAATTATTTTTAAGTCTTCTATTGCCCAATCTCTCCCTTCGCTCCTTAAGATCCTCATCCTGTACTCCTTAAGATCCTCATCCTGTACTCCTTTTGTATTGATGTCAGACCTTATGTATCCATATGCACCAATACTGCAAATTACTGTTTTGGAATTTAATTTTGATAAGGAACCCTTTATTACAGAACGTCTATAAGTCAGGCATCTGTTTGGCAGGCGTGTTAAACCTTTTGATTTGCAGGGAAACCTGCAGTGTCCCAAGCTCTAGAGCAGAGTGAAATTAGGTATTAAGACTGTTACTTAAATTTGCAAGACCTTAAAATAAACTTTAATTGGTTCAGATGACTTCGATTTTGCTGCTGTTGCCTGTCAATTTTAGCAAATTTAAAAATTGTGCTTAAGCCCAGCATGGTGGTGCTTGCCTGTAATTCCAGTACTTGGGAGACTGAGACAGGAGGATCTCAGGTTCAAGACCAGCCTCAGCAACTTAATGAAACTTGCAGTAATTTTAACAAGATCCTGCAAACAAAAAATAAAAAGGACTAGAGTGTAGCTTGGAGGAAGAAAGTCTCTAGGGTCAATCCGTAGAACCACTCACACACCTACACAAAAATTGTGCTTAACTTTTCCACGAGTTACAGAATTTTTTTTTTTTTTTTTAAGCACTAGTCACTGCGTTACATTTTTGATACATACATACCAGGGTATGGTGACACATGGCAGTAATCCCAGTATTTGGGAGGCTGAGACACTGGAGGGTTGCAAGTATGAAGCCAACCGTACCGACTTAGTTGGGCCCTCAGCAACTTAAGACGACCTTGTTTTAAAATAAAATAAAGTGCTGAGACAGTACCTTGCAGGTAGAAAACCCCTGAGTTCAATCCCCAGTATCACAAACATAGAATTTTTTATATATTGGGGAATAGAAAGTTTATATTTAGGACAACCAGAAGTCACTGGGAAATACTTGTAATTGGAAGGTTGGAAATGTGCTTGGTCGAATACTAACTTCCGTAATTATTCTTATTTTATTTTGCCTTAAAAACTAGGGAAAGTGCACTAGCAAGTGCTGATTTAGAAGAAGAAATTCACCAGAAACAAGGGCAGAAGAAGAAAAATTCTCAATCTAGTGTTAAATCAATAGATAGAAAAATACTTAATGTAGACAACTTTAATGTTAGTGGAAGAAAGAAAATTGAAATCAACCAAGAAGAAGAGCGATTAAAGAATGAGAGGACCGTTTTTGTTGGAAATTTGCCAGTCACATGTAATAAGAAGGTGAGTTTGTAGTTGGTAAAAATTCAAAGAAATTAAAAACTTTGTTTACTCTTCCTTTTTGTGTAAGTGTGCAGTAAGTCATCGTTACGACTTTATAAGCAATGAAGCATCTGTCATTCTCTTATAGGTCAATTTCAGTGTCCACTATATTCACTGTCCTGAGTCAGGCTTTTGCAGTTCATATTTGAACTCCTACAGTGGCCTTTTCTCTGGTGTTTGTCTTCCAACTTTAGCTTCTGGGACAGAAACTCTACTGCTGTGTCCCTCACACATGAGAAGGTACTGCGAGCATAGTAGAGACTCAGAATATAAGCATTCATCTTGCAAAAGAATGAGTACACCAGGATTTTTATTATTGTTGTGTAGGGTTCATTAATCCTAAAACTTGCCCTTTGATTTCTGTGTTCACGAAAGAGTCACTGTGTTGGCAACCCTTTGGTCAAAATCCTGCTCATCTTTTGAAGGACAATTTAAAGTTAACTTCCTTAAAAAATACAAAAGATTTCTTGGCTTTTCCCATTCTCGGCTCTTTTGTCTTCTAGTATTTGAATAGTGGTTATTCTGAATTCTAGCATAGTCTCTCACTTCCCATTAGATTATAAGAGGCTCGGGTTGGAGTGTGCTAGTGTAGTATTTTGCACAAATACTAACTATTCAGTAAATTACCTTTTAATTAGAATGAGTATAGAAGTTACTGTCCTACCAGTAAAACTTGTATATTCACATCCTCATCATAAAAATAATGTTGAAAACTTACCCAGTAGAACTTTTCTCAAGCCGTGGTCTCAATTAGAGACAAGAATTTCTCGGTGATGTGCCTTCCTTAGTATTTATTTTTGGTTTATAACAATATGGAAATCAAGAAATATTTGGAAGATAATAGTCTAACCTCAATTTACAAGTGATAAAGATCAGAAAAGATGAATTAAAAGAAAAAATATGCAATGCATACAAACTTGAATTATCTTTTATAAGTTTTAGTAAAACTTTTTCCTTCATCAACTGAATTGTCACCTTTTTCTGGATTGTTCTTAAAATAAAAAAACTGGCAGTAAAAAATTACCAATTTTATGTCTTTCTTTTTTGTGATATTTGATATTCTGAAAGTATACTGAATTTTTTTTTTTTTTTAGAAGCTGAAGTCATTTTTTAAAGAATATGGACAGATAGAATCTGTACGGTTTCGTTCTCTGGTATGTTCCCTGCCCCTTCCCACCCCCTTTGAAATTTCATAATCTTAACATGTTTTTCATTTAAATCAAACTTACTGACTTCATGGTACTAAGGGGAGGAATGAAAGAGCATTTGACTATGGAGTCAGCAGGTATAAATCTAGCCCAGGAGAAGATGGCCCTACTTAAGCCAGCCTTGTATCTTTTTTTGCAGGGGGGAAGAGTATGGGAGTGCTGGGATTGACCCCAGGGGCATTCTACCTCAGAGCTACATCACTAACCCTGTTTTGTTTTTTATGTTGAAACAGGGTCTTGCTAAGTTTCTGACAGCCTTGCTAAATTGCTGAGGCTGGCTTTGAACCTATAATCTTTTTGTCTCAATCTCCCAGGTACTGGGATTATAGGCATGCACCACCACATTCAGCTGCATTCACTTTTTTTTTTTTTTTTTTTTTTGCAGTACTGGGGATCGAACCCAGAGGCATTCTACCTCCAAGCTATACCCCTTGCCCTATTTTTATTCTTTATTTTGAAACAGGGTCTCACTAAGTTGTGAGGGCCTCACTAAGTAGCTGAGGCTGACCACGAAGATCCTCCTGACTCAGCCTCCCAAGTACTGGGATTACAAGCATGCACCACCACGCCCAGGCGTGCATTCACTTTTAAGAGCTATGTGTTACTAAAAATAAAGTGATTCGGAACATAAAGGGATTTTTTTACTTGCCCAATGTAAGACACCACTAATTTTTTTTTTTTTTTTTTTTTTTTTTTTTTGCCAGTTAGTCTATATAAACTCTTAAGAATATGGATGAAGTAATATGACCTCATATTAGTTGTTAGTTTATTTAGATACAGTTAAAATTATCCTGGGTAAACAGTGAGGTGAATGTACAGGCATCACTTTTTTGCATGCTCATCAAGCAATTTTGCTCACATGATCTTCATGTGTCTTTGCCATCATCCTCTCCTCTCGACCTTCTCCCCCTGGGAGTGACCCACAGTGTGGAAGCCCAGAGTCGACTTTCCAGGCTGTCTGAGCCACTGCCGTTCAGTGTTGAGTGTGGTGCCGTCGTTGGAGATTTTTGTCTGAGGCCACAAGGGCCTTCTCACGTGATTCGAAGACACTTGTTTATGATTGATGGGATCATTTCCCTAGAATGTTTTTTTTTCTTTTTTCTTTTTTGGTAATGGGGATTGAACTCAGGGGCATTCTACCTCTGAGCTATACCCCCAGCCCTATTTTTTATTCTTTATTTTGAAACAGGGTCTCACTAAGTTGCAGAGTGCCTCACTAGGTAGCTGAGGCTGGTGGAGAACCCAGGTCCTCGGTCTCAGCCTCCCAAATGCTGGGATTACAAGTGTGCGCCACCATGCCCAGCTCCTAGAATGGTTTTAATCTCAACATGTCAGTTGAATATTTAGGCTTCAATGAAAATATCATTAATTTGAAGTAACATTTCAAATGTTGAATTTTCTTGTTTTTTTTCTCCTCTTAACAGATTCCAGCAGAAGGAACTGTATCTAAAAAGTTGGCAGCAATAAAGTAAGAAGAAAGGAGTTGTCTTAGACCCTTTTCCTTTTGTTAAGAACTGAGGTCATTACTTAACAGTTTTATAGATGCTTACATTTGATAATACGTGATTGTATCCCATGAGAAATTTCAAGGATGTGTATGGTGTTTAGAAGAGATTAAGGAAGTTTTGTGCCCAAATTTCCTAGTACAAGTCATTGATACCCTATTTCTTAAGTTCCTAGGGGTGCCTCAGAGTTGTAGTCAGAGTAAAATACATCAGAAAATCACACTTGGAACACGTGGTCGGACGTTCACAGAGAGAATTCATGGTTTCTTCTGCTGGTTACCTTGGCACTAGCAGCTTGTGACCAAGCTCTTTGGGGGTCTGAGGGGGGCCGTAAAGGTAGTGTAGCTTGGGGTTCAGATTCTCAGAGGATCCCATTTTTTTCTGAATACACGGCTCCTTGCTCCCTCTTATCTGAGGTGGGTTTTTTCTTCCTTAATATTACTCCAGATGATGGATGTTACAAACAGGTGTCTTTATATTAGATAAGACATACTAATGTACTTTAGAAACATTTTAGTCTCCTTGGACATGTTAATGACCTCAGAGGGTTTTGTGGGGTTTTGGGTTTGTTTTTTCTTCTTCACTAAGTTGCTGAGGCCCTTCTTGATTTGTAGTTATTTGGAACACAAGGTCTTTGCTGGTCTTGACTCATAACCTTCACAGTGTTAGGTGAATAGTTAGTACTTGATAATTATTGACTCCCACAATACATTTGTGGGGGTAACCAAATATGTGAGTCCTCTAGACCCAAAACATTGTGCCATCACTCTTGGAAATGGAAAACTTGGTGTGGTATAATCCTTTTTGAGTCATTTAAATATTTAATTGCTGTATGAGGCTGAAACTCAGAAGCCTAAATTTCTTTTATATTTTTATTTTGTACTGGTGATTGAGCTACATCCCAGCCCTTTTTATTTATTTATTTTTTTATTATGTGTCGTCCTGGAACCTGTGATCCTTCTGAATTAGCATTTTTGTTACTTCAAAACAGTAGGTTTTTATCTTCAGGAACGAATCTGTGGTCATTATGAGGTCTTTTTTGCTGACTTCTCACATCTAAATTAAACCACTATTTGGCCAACCTCGTGAGTTTATGGGTTTAGGCCTCGAGCAGCACCAACCCCAATTAAATAGAGCAACAACTAGTCATAACGTAGTCTCCGCATGAAAGAACCTAACACCTACCTGTGCTCCTGACAAAGGGGCCGGGTCTGAGTCTGATCAAAACTTTGGACCCAGCTGCCAGGTTGCACGGAAGCAGAGGACAGGGCACGAGCTGAGCTGGGCCACGAGCTCGCCGCTGGCGAGATCCAGTGGTGGGAAGTCCTGCTGGTCAGCAGGAAGACGGCAAGAGAGAGAAAATTGATTAAGTTAATCGATGCTGGTGTGTGGGCGTGGCTGCCGGGTGTTGGCCTTGTGATGTGCCACCAAGCTGCACTTGGCTGTGCCCGCTTCTTCATGGGTGTTATTTTACAGTAAAAAGGGAAAACAGTTTTTGTGTGTGTTAGATACTGAGCTGCTGCTGAGATGATCAGTTTTAGTTCTTGTATTGTCTCAGGATTCACCAGTGTGGACGTTTTGCTCCTTCATGGTGATAACTCCTGAAGTGGTGTGAGCTGTTTGTTTCCACCACCAGCTTTATAAATTGGGGTGTTTTTGTTGTTATTGTTAAATCACCAACTATTCAAGGAGATGAAACTTGTACCCAGGAATTCCTATCACATGTGTTGGTAGTAGAAGGGAAGCTGTACTTACTTTAGTGACTTTGAGGTTAACACATTTTACATTGCCTTTGTTTTCTCTTGGTGTAGACGTAAAATTCATCCAGATCAGAAAAACATTAATGCTTACGTTGTGTTTAAGGAAGAGAGTGCTGCTGCGAAAGCATTGAAAAGGTAATTCTGCCTCAGATTTGAACAGTTATTGTCTTGAATTTCGGGGGGGGAGGCATTTTTTATTTTTTGGATTCTTATTAGAGCAAATACTTCACTATCTTTTAACAACCATTTATCTATTGCATTTATAATACAGAAATGGGGCCCAAATTGCAGAGGGTTTTCGTATTCGAGTTGATCTTGCATCGGAGACCTCATCTGTAAGTAGTACTTGTTTTGTTTGATGAACTTATCTACACTTTTGTGGAAAGAAGTATTTACTTGTGAGATCAGCTGGGGGTAGGTGGAATTAGTATCCTGAGGATGAGGGGTAACAAGGAAGCAGCCTTTGTTTTCTGGGGGTCACAGCTGGTGCAGAGAGGGGCACAGGGAACTCCAGTCAACAGCAGCCTCAAGAATAAGCCCTGCGTGGGCATGGGGGCGCATGCCTGTACCCCAGTACTTGGGAGACTGAGACAGGAAGGTCACACAGGTTCACGACCAGCCTCAGCAACTTAGTGAGACTGTTTCAAAATAAAAAGAAATAAAATCAGAGTGGGGGTGTAGCTCAGAGACACAATGCCTCGAGGTTCAGTCCCCATTCCTCCTCCACTAACCCTCCACCACTCACAAATCCTGTGCGTGGGTGTCCCATCCCTGAATCACCATCGCATGATTATTAAGTCAGGCTGGCGGGTACAATAGAAGTCATCTGGCCCAGTAGTTTGTTATTGGTTTTCTAGACTTGGGTTTAGAAAGTTGAGTGATTCACTGGATAGGTTTTGAGATCTCATTCCATAAGGTGCATTCTCACAGTATATGCCGGAGACAAGCTCTGCTTTATGATAAATAGCATTGTGAGGGCACAGGATGAGCCAGGCATGGTGGTGCCCACCTATAGTCCCAGTTCCACAAAGATGATTTGCCAACCCTCGATACAGCAAACCTTTTCTGAGCACTGCTATCTGTTGATGCCAGCTATGAAGGAGAAGTTCCTCCTTCCGTGCTGTGCACTCAGGCCAGAGGGAAGCTGGGATGAACAGGCAGAACTCGGGCAGACACGTGCTGAAGCTGGGAGTGGCGACCCCTTGGCCTTGGAGGCGCAGGGCAGGTTTGGGACGGCTCTCATTTTCTGTCTAATGAGTTGTTTTATTTTTCAGAGGGACAAGAGATCAGTATTTGTGGGGAATCTTCCTTACAGTAAGTTTATTTAAATAAGTAAAATGCAAATATTGTTATTTACATAACAAGGAAATAAAAAACTGAGTAGTGACAATGTTTTGCTTAAGACTAAATTTTAAGAAGCATGCATTGTAAGTTTATATTCGTAAACTTGACTTGCTCTTAGAGGTTGAAGAGTCAGCCGTGGAGGAGCACTTTTTGGACTGTGGAGCGATTGTGGCAGTGAGGATTGTGAGAGACCCCGCTACGGGCGTTGGCAGAGGGTTTGGCTACGTGCTCTTCGAGGTACGGGACACTGATGAGTTATCACACAGGGGAGCGGTTGCATGGTTACTCCTCCTCAAATTCCACCTTAAGAAAACTAAACTCCAGACCTGCAGTAATGGAGTGTCCTTGCTGTAACTGCACCTAACCAAAAAATGGTCTAGTTCCCTCTTCTTCATACTAACATTACTAAGTAATGTCTTCAGTATCACATATTACAGGGACTAACTCTCTGCGTCTCCATCTTCAGTGAAAGAGAAAATAACTGGCCAGTCAGGTAGAGAAACCTTTTAGAGTCTTCGTACAAGATTGTATTTAGTTCACTCATTACTAACCAGTCTCATGCTGAACCCTAAATAGTAAGAGTGTGCTTCGGGTCTGAGGGCACTTAGCCTTTTCCCCTCAAGTTCCCTTCACTGTTTTCCTGTGTTCTTTTCAGGTGAACTTTGATGAATATAAAACTTTGCAAACTCCATCATGTAATTTTCTGACAACATACAACATGATTTATACTGTCATTTCCCTCATGTTGGGCATTGGCAGTGTTCTGATTTTCCCTGTAATAATGAAATGTCATTGGTTATTTTTTTTTCCACCCCTCAAATGTTTACTTCTTTAGGACAGCTCCCCACTAGGATATTCCTAGGTCAAAGTATGTCACTGTTTTGAAGACTCTTGATAGGTAGTGCCAGGTTTAGCGCCCAAGGTTTTCACGTTTCTGTATTGCTCTGATCTCACTGTTCCCCTGCTCTGTTACTTGATAAGCTTGTAGAGTCCTTTAACAAACATGGACTATCTTCAGGATAGACAGCATCAATGAATCTGTATTAGACTAAAAGAATAAGTGGATCTAAGTGGAACCCTAAAGGGTATCTAGTCCCACATCTCAGGGACTGCAGTGGAGAGGGCTTTCACAGGAAAGTGACTTGAGAGGAGGTTTATTGGTGTAAAAGACTGCAAATGACTAGTCAGTCAAAATCCCTTACAGTGAAGTAAGCCTGTGACTGACTTGAACATTGGCAAGGCAGTTTAAGGACTTCTCGGAAAACTTGTGCAGCAGAGCTAACAAAGGGAAACTCAAGTAAGGCTGCCACAACACTTGGGCTTGGTCTTCCAGGGCAGGCAGGTGGGAGGAGCTGCTGGGGCAACCTGGAAGATCGCTCCAACCCATTAAAGTCACAGTTGTACTAGTCTCTTTGCATGTAAGTGTCTGGTGGAAAGTCATGTATTTTTTTCTTATTGTAGAACACAGATGCTGTTCATCTGGCTCTGAAATTAAATAATTCTGAGTTAATGGGAAGAAAACTAAGAGTCATGCGCTCTGTGAATAAAGAAAAATTAAAACAGCAAAATTCAAATCCAGGCTTGAAGAATGTCAGTAAACCAAAGCAGGGACTTAATTCTGCTTCCAGGGAGGTAGGCCCTCCTAGGAAAAGTGTATTTGTTGGAGAAAAAGCTGTTATTAAAAAGAAGAAGAAAGGACAGAAGAGAAGTGGACCAGTGAAGAAACGGCGAAAGCAGAAGTAACTATCAGAAGCCTTGAACCCAAGCGATGAACCCTTGGATTGAATGTGAGGATTTTTTATGGAGTGAATAAATTAAATGTGGAGACTTCTACAGTCTTTGTGTATTTACATTGTAATGCCACCTTTGAAGCATGTTTTTAGATGTAGGCAGTTACCGTGAATGTGTTACTACTGAAGCTATACAACATGATTTTAGACCTAGGGCGAACATCAGAATTTTAATGATTGTTAGGGATATGTAATTAGTGCTTCGGATAGTTATTTCAACAATATTATTATTCAGGATGAGACTTGAGTTAAAAAGTAAGTAAATTTTAAAAATAAATGAGTAAGCCTTAACATTGACTATACTTAGACCAAGAAGCCTAATCACCTGAAAGTGGGAGTACTGATCCCAAGTCTGGTCATTATCCCTAAGAATCAAGAACTGTTACAGGAGACGCATTTGTGATAAGTGGAGTTCTAGATTCTTATTTTATTCCATTAATCTAATAACTAGAGCTTCATTTTCCTACAGCCAGAGACTGGATATTTTATACCTAGGATCTCTTATGGTGTTTAGAAGTTTTTTATTAATAGGGTTCAGCAAATATTTATTACCTATTGTTGTTAAGCTTTTTTGCATATATTTCTAGATTTATATAAAGATGCATTGTCTGTAGATTATATGTGCATATGTAGCCTGTCTGCATAAACTTGTGAGTCATGTAAATGGGCAGCCTCTTAAAGCATAGCAAATCACATGAAAGTTTCACTTCACATTTGTTACTTAGAGAAATTTCTATTTTGTCTAAGCAGAATATACATGTATCACTATAACAGTATAAAACACATTTTACATAGGAAAAAAGAAATACAGGAAATTTTCCAGATACCTGGTGTAGTTCTTTGTTTTCTGGAAAAGTACTGGTATCTGATTAAATTTTCTAACCCCAATAGCATGTGTGGGTGGTCAATTGTGGCTGCATTCTAACTTTTCATGATTGTAATACAGATTTTTGGTGATCTTGGTTAATCATGAGCATTACTCTTGAATTCTTAGAATAAGAAGACACAGTAATACTTTATATCACCTACCCAAGTGTTTTCTCACTCTATGGAGCTCAGTGTCATTAACGTAGCTTGCTATTGGCCTCCAGGCTTTCACTCTGGAGTCGGGGTAAGGCAGTTGTAACCTTGAGGCACCAAAATGTCTTGATTGATTGGACTAGATCGGTGGTTTCATACATTTTTGTGACTGAAGCAGCTTTTACTTTATATTGTAACCAGTACAAACATGAATATTTTTAGCTGACATGAATACTGTACATGACAATACCTAGGATTACAAAAGGTGTAAATCACAACCGGCCCAAGGGAGAGATTCATTTTTCTAAGTTATACTTTTTTTTTTTTTAATGCGGTACTGGGAATTGAACCCAGGGGCTTTTCTACCTTGGAGCTACTCCTCCAGCCCTATTTTATTCTTTCTTTTGAAACAGGGTCTCACTAAGTAAATGAGGCTGTCCTCGAACACGGATCCTCCAGTCTCAGCCTCCCAAGTACTGGCATTACAAGTGTGCACCACCACGCCCAGCTTTAGTTATACTCTTAAAAGAAGCCCCATTTTTCTCCCACAAGTAATAAGCCGTTCGTTTTGTAACACAACTTTTGAAATCGAATCACTATTCCCAAGTTCGCTCACGGCTGAATTTGAAAAGCAAATTCAGTTGACTCCCAGGCCGCCTACACCACACAGTAGGAGGAAGCCCTGTCGTCAGAGGTCCTCCATCTTTTTTTATTTTTATCTTGTGGTTCTGGGGATTGAACCTCCGAGCTACATCCCCTGCCCTTTTTATTTTCTAGCTTCAAACACGGTCCCAGTTGCTCCAGGTCTCCAGACGTTGCTGAGTCTGGCCTCAGACCTGCAATCCTCCAGTCTCAGCCTCCCCAGTACTGGGATTACACGCGTGCATCACCACGCCTGGCTCGCCCTCCATCTTTGACCTCACTTGCGAAGCTGGCGGCGAGTCTCCGGAGCTGCCTCACGTCCAGCACGTGCCCCGACGCTCCGCCCCTCTCGCCGGGGTCACAGGACGTGCGTGGTGACGCACTCGCAGCCTTTCGGGTGCGACGTGGCCGCTGCGCAGGCGCAGAGAGGCGCGGGCGCCTCCGCGCAGGCACCGCCGCGGACAGCCCGGGGTCCTCGGGAGGCGGAAGTGCCCTTTCGGACTTCCTTTCTCCTGGTCTGCGGGCGGCGCGGCACGCTCGGAGGGCTCGCCGCCAACCGCTGCTTCGCGGTGCCGTGGCGGCAGTCGCCGCAGGGAGAAAAGATGGTGGGCCGAAACAGCGCCATCGCCGCCGGCGTGTGCGGGGCCCTGTTCATCGGCTACTGCATCTACTTCGACCGCAAGAGGCGGAGTGACCCCAACTTTAAGAACAGGCTTCGAGAACGTGAGTGGGCCCGCGCGGCGCCGGCCCTCCATCTTGGAGGCTGCCGCGGGGACTTGGAGCTTAGCGCGTGTGCTAGGGGGCCCTCCGTCTTGGCCGTACCCCATTTTAAATCTCTCTTCTCAATCCCAAGGTCGTGCCCCTGGTGTTAGACGGGTTTTAGCCTGAGCCGAAATCCGCAAACCCGCTGCGGGGAGGCGGTTGCATTCTTAAACCCTCTTGGCAGCTTCCCTCTACGTGCTTCCAAGATATGAGTGAATGCTAGAGGAATTGCGGGGGAGTCCAAAGGGCTGTGCTCCCCCTGTGGCCCAGCCTTATTTCATACCTGCGACATCTTTTAAGAGACGTGTGCCAGAGAGCCGTCCCCAGGAACCGTCGTGATCGGCCTTGAATTTCGGGGCGGAGGGGAGAGGATCTTCATTTGCAGCAGTAGGGAAGCAGATGTATTGCAATAAGGAATATTCTTGTGACTTATTTAAGTTGCTCAGCCATGGACGAAAAGAAAGCCCCGGAAGCACAAAGCAGTGACTGTCCTGTTTCATACTTAGTGCTCAGTTAAGCAGTACTAAGTCATTTCAAGTGCTGTACAGCCACACGTGCTGATCATACACCGCCAAAGATAACGACTCTACTTTAGCTCTCAGGTTTTAGAAGGCAAGGGATATAGAATACGTCTTATTTGTATTTAGGTGGACCCATGGAAAGAATGTGATTTGTGATCTGGCAGTGGGTTTCCAGGCCCCATTGGTCAGTGGTGAGCAACTTGCCCTTGGGCTTTCTGCAAATTTGGGTAATGCCGCCGGCCTTTTGTAGTTTTAGGGACGATAAAGTAAGATGTTTATCTTACTAAACAGTTACTAAATGTTAGACAGTGGCGTGCCCACTACCTAAATGCTGGCTACAAAGGTCACTGTTGGAATATGGGTTCCTTACCAATAGTTTCAAAAATGGATGAGGCCTGCGGATGTGGAGATCGGTAAAGACCGGATTAATTTTTCCTCTGGTAGTCTTGAATTCCTATTGAAACCTTGAAAAAACGGTATTTCCCCACCCCCCATTAGGTTGGAACCTAGGACCTCCTACGTGCTAGGCAATTGCTATGCTGAGCTACACCTCCACTCCTTTATATTTTTATCTTTTTGAAACAGGTTCTGACTAAATTGCTGAGGCTTGCTTCAAATTTGCCATCCTTCTGCCTCCACCAAGTGATTTGCTAGCTCCAGCTTTGACCTTAGGAAACAACCTCAGGCTTTAGTAAAACCACGTGTAGAGTTTAATGCTGTCCAAAACACCTAGTAATTTCTGAATGCTAGAGGGGTTTTGTGTGTGTGTGTGTGGTGCTGGGGATGGACCCCAGAGGCATTCTACCTCTGAGCTACACCCTCAGCCCTATTTTTTAATCTTTGAAACAGGGTCTCAAGTTAGAGAGGGCCCCACAAATTGCTGAGGCTGACCACAAACCTGTGATCCTTCTTTCTAAGCCTCCCAAGTACTGGGATTACAAGTGTACACCACCACGCCTGGGGAGATTTTTTTAATAAGTAGAATTTATTATTTGATGTTTTTATTACCGAGTAAAAATCTATGTTTTTAACTCGGTAATAAAAACATCGATTCAGTAATTTTGCAGTCTTTTTAAAGGCAATTGTGTGATTGGCTGATATAGGGTGTTTTGGTTGTTTCTAAACTAATTTCCAATAGAATTTTTGTCTGAGTAAATTTTACCAGATTATGGGGGTGCTAAAGATTGAACTCAGAGCTTTGTGCAAGTTAAACATATGCTCTGCCACTGACATCCACAGCCCCTTTCAGTACTCTCTGCATTACTGGGGATTGAATCCAGGGGCCCTCTACCATTGTGCTACATCTCCAGCCCTTTTTAGTTTTTATATGGAGACAAGGTTTCCCTGAGTTGCCAGACTGGCCTACCAGCCTAGGCATGCACTACCATGCCCCACCCTTTTCATTACTCTCAAAGCATTTATCATCATCAGTTTGGAAATTTTTTCTCTTTTTCTTTGTGGCACCAAGGATTGAAGCCAGGGCATTCTATCTCTGGGCTACATCCCAAACCTTTTTTTTTAACTTTGAAATAGGGTCTCAGTTGCAGAGGGCCTCACTAAGTAGATGAGGCTGGCTGTGAGCCTGCAATCCTCCCATCTCAGTCTCCCAAGTGTGTACCACCACCCCTGGCTCTGGAAATTCTTTTTTTTTTTTTTTTTTTTTTTGTAGTGCTGGGGATTGAACCCAGGGGCATTCTACCTCCAAGCTACATCCCCAGCCCTATTTTGTATTCTTTTTATTTTTGAAACAGGGTCTCACTTGGAAATTCTTAAATGAGTGAAATATAACCTTAAAATCATAATGCCAACTCCAAGTGTGTTTCATTTATAAACTATATTAAATGATGTGTCATTCAAAATATGTTGAGTAAGCATCTTATTTAAATGAATGCGTGAAAATAATTTGGATTTGGAACTTTTTAGATTTTCAGTCTATCATCATCTGTCCCTTTATCACAGAGAAAATATTTGTCTTATGAAACCAAAACCAGAATTTTAATCTTATTGCTAATAACCAAAAGCAGCTAAGGGATCTTAAAATTGGGTGACTGTCAGTCACATGCATTCAACAACCATACCCTCCTGTCATTTTTCCTCAATTCTAGGTTAGCAAATTGAATTATTCATTTATTCTACAAATTTGCCTTGTTCATTTCTGAAGTGCCATTCATTTTGACAGGTATGTCTTTACTGCCCTACGCTATTGAGTCTAGTGGCAGAATAGAATCGCATTTGAGGGCGTGTACTCTGAAGTTCAGTGGCCTGCGTTTGAATAGCCACTCCATCACTTACTAGTAACTATGGTAAATCTTCTCCTTGTAAAATGGAGGTGAGAATAGTGCCTGCTTTAAAGTTACTGTGGGGGTTAAATGATAACATTTAGAATCATGTCTGGCCTGTTCCTCAGGTGCTGTTCTTGCACCAGTTTTATGAATAAAGTGAGGCTGGAAGAGGACGGGTGCAAGTGGGGCAGCTGGGCTGGGAGCCTGTGTGTAGTCCACACCAGCACCTTTCTCTTGGGTGTGCTAGTGCAAAGCAGTTCAACTGCTTCCTGTTATTGGAAGACTGGCTTAAGAGTAGGTTAATTGACTAGGGCTTTAAACAATTCTTACTCCTAAATTTTAGTATTCTTTCATTTCATACCATAAAACTTACAGACTCTAGGTAGGATTTTTTTCCCCTTAACTAGTCAGCAATAGTTGAATTAAGACTTTAAAACTGAGCATGATGTCACATGGGAGGCTGAGACAGGAGGATGGCACGTTTGAGGCCAGCCTCAGCAACTGAATGAGAAATGGTTTCAAAATAAAATATTAAAAGGGCTGGGGGTTTGGATCAGAGGTAGAATACCCCTAAGGTCAATTCCTAGTCGTCACCCCCCCCCCCCAAAAAAAAAAAACCATAACTAGTGCATTTCATAATAGTGCCCAGTTCTTAGCGTGTTGCATGTCCTGTGAGGGTGGAAAGGGGAGTCTGCTGTGCTGAGGTCCGGCTGTTGGAGCATCTCCATCCTGTGGGCTGCCTACAAGTGTCCCATTGCGGATAAGTCGCTGCCAGAACTACTCATCTGGCCCGGGCAGATCACAGGGAGACCGGGGAGGCTGAGGCTCTAGAGTCCCGAGTGTTTCTCAAGCAGAGTTAATGACTGCCACAGCAGTTATACTTCTTTTGCTTACTCTTTTGATAATGAAAACACATTACATTTCTTGTAGGAAGAAAGAAACAGAAGCTTGCCAAGGAGAGAGCTGGGCTTTCCAAGGTAATACTTAGTCTGACTTGTTCATGTTATGTACTTGAGAGAAATGTTATCTGGAAATCTGCTTTAGAAATTTATTTTGAGAAAACTAGTTGATATTGGACATGGCTTTTTTGTTTAAAAGTTTGTAGCCAGGCATGGTGGCGCACACTTGTAATCCCAGCATTTGGGAGGCTGAGACTGGAGGATCTAGGTTCGCAGCCAGCCTCAGCTACCTAGTGAAGCACTCCGCAACTTAGTGAGACCCTGTTTCAAAATAAAGAATAAAAAATGGGGCTAGGGGTATAGCTCGGAGGTAGAATGCTCCTGAGTTCAATCCCCAGAACCACAAAAAAAAAAAACAAACTTTGTGAGTCACTTAGCTTAACTGCAGTGTATCTGGTCCTTCATTATTTGCCCTCAGTTGGCAGGAACAATAAACAGCTGCTGTATAAGTAGGTAGGTACTGGATCGTGTTCTCCAAGACATTTTTACCAGGTTAAAATTTTTGCAGCTAGCTGTGTGTGGTGGCACGCTCTTGTAATCCCAGTACTTGGGAGCAAGTAGTGAGAGACCCTGTTTCAAAAATAAAAACTAAAAAAAAAAATGGGGTTAGGGTGTGGCTCAGAGGTAGAATGCCCCTGGGTTCATTCCCCAGTACTTCAAAAAATATATATATATATATATGTTCACAGGGGCTTCAGTATGATAAAGTATAATGCTGATTTAATTTTTCGTGCTCTAAGTACCTTTAAAAGGTTGTTGTTCATTTTGAAAGTTACTCATTCACACCGATCCAGAATTCTACTGCCCTTCCATTTTTACTTTGTGGCAACATGCAAATCTGTCAAGTTTTTTTATTTTTTATTTTTCTCACAGATCCTGTGAGTTAATGAGTATTTTTAATGACAACATAGTACTATTTGGTAAAATTTAAAAATTTTCTGTGACATGTGTAAGTGAATGTTAATTTTGGACACACACACACACTGTACACACCCTTTATAAGTAGTTACCAAGGGCTGACCTTAAGCCTGTGATTCTCCTATCTCCTAAGCCAAGTACTGGACTACCAACATGCCTGGCTTTGCTTTCCCTTTGATTGAAATTTCTTCCATGTTTAAATTTCTGTGTAGATAACTGGATTATTAGTGTTATTTTCTATTTTTAATTTTTATTTTTGTGGTACTAGGGTTTGAACCTATGGTCTCTCTCTCACAGAGCTATATCCCCATCCCTTTTTTTATTTTTTATTTTGAAACAGGTCTCCCTGCTTTGTGTAGGCTGGCCTTAAACTGTGTCAGCCTCCCAAGTATTGGGCTTACAGGCTTGCGCCACTGAGCCTGGCTTATTGGTTCTTTTTAAAGCAAGTTTAAATTTAGGAAAAAGTTAATTGGCAGATGTTATATTTTGTTACTTTGAAACAGTTGGGAAATCATTGTAACTAAATGACAGTATGGTAATAATGAGGTGAAACTGGGAGGGCATCCCTTTGTTGTGCTACTAATATCCAGTTAACCATACATTCATTGTGTTCTTGGTAACCTTTTCTTTCTAAGGATGTAGGGAAACAAATACAACTGAGCACAAGTGTGGGGGGGGTGGGCGTGGCGGCGGCTGCGAAGGTGGTGGTGATGAAACTCAGAGCCTCCTATATGCCAGGCAATGCTCTGCCATTTGGAGCTACACCCCAAACCTCTGTTGTGTATTTTTAGCCTTAGGAACATGTTCTTACTATATGCTGGGATATCAATGAAAGATGCCTCCAGTTTCAGAAACTTAAATTTTTAAAAATATTTTGGATAGAGTATGTACAGTGTTAATTTGAAAATCAAAACTTTTATTAAAGCCAGACATATACTTTTATTAAAGCCCCCATATACTTGGGAAGCTGATACAGGAGGATATCAGGCTAGATGCCAGCTTCAGCAGCTTAGTGAGAGACTTTCAAAATAAAATAGGAGTGTTGCTCTGGGAGAGCATGCCTTTGGTTCAATCCCGGGTGAGAGAGAGAGAGAGACAAGACAGACAGACTTCTACTAGTAGAAATCATTAAATAAAAATACTTTTAACAGTAGGCTTATATTAGAAAACAAGATACATAGCTGGTGGCACTGTATATTGCAATCATTCAGTGTAACAGATATAAAATAAAGTAACAGATACAAAATAAAACCATGGACATAAAAACCTGCTTATAGTTGTTTGTAATAGCAAAAAAAAAAAAACCATTAGAAGTAGCTCAAATAGAGAATAAAGTATATAGGTGATATAAGTATTTGTATCCTTCATTTTTTTTTTTCCATATTTTATTCAGAGCTTTCCAGGAACTATTTAGATACCAATTAATCAGACCAATAAGCATTTTTTTCTTTTATTTTTTTTAATGTAGATACTAAAATCAGTTCTTATATAGGTGTTGTTTAGGAGTAAATATACTAGTTTTTTAGAATAAGATTTTTTGTTGTTGTTGTTTTATTTTTTATTTTCTGTGTATTGTTTATGTCCCTGGCACAACTTTGGTATCAATTACTGTTCTTTTTCCAGTTACCTGACCTTAAGGATGCTGAAGCTGTACAGAAATTCTTCCTTGAAGAAATACAGCTTGGTGAAGAGTTACTAGCTCAAGGTAATTGTGATACCAGAGGAAGGAACTAGATAATTTTTCACAGTAATATAAATTTATGAGAGCCGGGCGTGGACTGGCGGATCTGAGTTCACGGCCAGCCTCAGCTACTTAGTGAGACTCTCCATGACTCAGTGAGACCCTGTTTCAAAATAAAAGAATAAAATAGGGCTGTGGGTATAGCTCAAAGGTAGAATGCCCCTGAGTTCAACCCCTAGTACAGACAAAAAAAAAAGAAATACAACTTGGTAAAGAGTTACTGGCTCAAGGAAATAGTGTTTCCAGAGGTAGGAACTAGATAGAAATTTTCACAGAAATATAAATGTATGATGGTAAGGGGTTTTTTTGGTATAGTTTGGCTTTTTTTTTATAAAAGATATTCTAAACATTTCCACACAAGGTTTTAGGTACTTATAATACTGTGGGAATTATTTCATATAAAACTGGTTCAGAAATATTTCTTGTGTGTTGTCATTGGCCATTAATGTATATTAATAAGTTTTAGGATTACTTGCTGTATCGTGATTTAGAGGATATGATAAGTAACTTTTACAATGTGGTTACTCTTAAGTAGTTTAGAGTATATATGGCCAGGTACTGTGTGTACTGAAGGGAACTGAGCTGGGAATGAGTATACTCCACAGCTTCCTCGCCTAATCATCAGGTCCTTTCCAGGACATAAATGTATGTTGCCCAGCAACGCAAGAGAAAGGGACCCAGGCATTGGGAACAGGGAGCATGTTCCCCTCAACACCGAGCGGTGCTTAATCCCAATAGTGCTGCTACTAGAGTCCTGGAGTACAGGCTCTGGCCTAACTGCTGTGTAGGAGGCGGCTTGTGTGATGCTAGTTGGGAGAAACACGAGTCGTCATGTACCAGGCTCCAGACCCCAGAAAGAACAGGAGTGACAGTGGTTACACTCACACCTGGTGTCTACTGCAGGGTGTGCACGTGGAGTCTGATGGTGGGGGTGCTCCCCAGGGTGTACCCAGGCCCTCCAGCTTGTTGGGGTTGTGGGGTGTGGTAATAGGAGATTAGCCAGTCTGTAGTGGGGAAAGTAGATTAGTAGGGGTGGTCTGAAAACTCTTTCCTAAGTCACAGGTTTGAAGTATTCTGGATCCACCTTGTGGCCTCCATCATTGTTTACTGGTTGTCGGTGCATCAGAACCGATTCAGTATTTGTGAATCCTTGGACTAAGGAGGAAGTTTAAAGACATACACAGGGCTCTGGAGTTGAGGACCGCTGGGTTTAATAATCTGAAGCTAATTTATTTCCTCCCTTCCTCCCTCCCTCCTTTTTTCTTCCTTCCTTCTTCCCTTCCCTCCTTACCTCTTTCTTTCTTCAGTCCTGGGGATTGAACCCTGGGGCATTCTACCTCCGAGCTACACCCCTAGTCCTATTTTATATTTTTTGTTTTGAAACAGGGCCTCACTAAGTAGCTGAGGCTAGCCTCGAACCCAGATCCTTCTGTCTCAGCCTCCTAAGTACTGGACATGCGTGCACCACCACGCCTGGCCTGAAGCTTATTTTTTAATTCCTCTATAAGCTTCAGTTTTCTCATATATAAAGTGATTCATGCTAGTACTACTCTGAGGAAAGGTTGGGACATGAAGGGAGCCTGTTTATACAAACCACTAAGCACACCGTCCAGGACACTAGTAAGTGCTGAGAGACTAAAGATTGTGGAGGAAATGTTAAAGTGACTTGAATAGATTCTTCGATACTTGAAAAGCACTGATGCATAAACATTTGATGGAGTAATTAAGATTAGATTCCTGTGAATTTATATCATGAGAAGTTATTTAGTAAATCAAAAGAACTTAGAAATGATCTTAATCTGTCAAACTTGTTAGATCTGAGATCTTATTTTACTTGCATGCTAACAAAGTAATCTGCCCCAGTTTTATAGAGGCTGGCAGAAGACCTGAGACTCTTGGGTCAGAGACCAAGGACAACTTGTCCTTCATTGCAGTAGCTAGTAGCCATGGTATTGACCTTTGCGCTGGTTCTTTTGAACTCCAGCTCCCACAGGTGATTCAGAGGGACAGGTGATACCTGTACCCTTTGTGGGATGCATACGGGAGAGGAGTCCTGAAGTTAGAGAACCTGAATCTTCCTAAGAGGCAGTTTGTACTGTTACACTAGCCACTGTGCAAACTGTTCCAGAGGGAGACAAGATGGATCCCAAGGTTGTTCACTATACAGACATCCTGGAAGAGAGAATCTGGAGCAAAGGCAGTACATGGCAATACACAGGCCTTTGCTCAGAAGTACAGAATTGTGAGAGGCTGGAGAACTGTCCTCTAGACTCATTTAAAAAATACCAAAGGAATTTTTTTTTCAGTAACCTACTCTAAAACAATTTTCCCTTATAGAAAAGTTCTATAGAGAGTACTTAATGGGAAACCATATTTGATGGTGTCAAGTTTTACTCAGAATGAAATAATTAACTTTGCATTGATTTAAAACAATTAACTGAAGACAAGGACCCATGGGCAGGTACTTAATATTTATTGAATGAAAATCTTCAAAAACAACCTGTGTAATATTTTTTCTAAAGTTATTTATAAGTGTCTACTGAAGGGAATTTATAGAGAAATGAATAAATCCTACTTGGTTTTGTTGTCATGCTTCCGTTGTGTGACCATTTTTTCTATTAGTGTTACTTTTTCCCCTTGTATTTCTATGGGGTAATATTCAGATGGTGCAAAGGATTGCTTTAAAGTGAGGTTTTGTCTTTTCATCTCAGCCACCAACCTCTCATAAAAAGTGGTGTTCCATTATTAGCAATTTCTTGTGTAATCTTTGAGAAATATATTAAGAGTGTAAGTAGTGATATGCTTGGACATTTCATCATCTTCTGCTTTATGTGTGCGCATTAGAGGTATTTGTATGTAGTGCCTACCGACGTGGCTCATTGCTGTTTGTAGTAGCATAGCATTTATTCTGTTTTCTTGCTTGCAGTGTTCTGGTAAGCATCTTTTGGTGGCAGTGAGAAAGTACGTTCACAAAGGCCAAGACTTGAGTCGATGTGTAATTCTGTGTACCTTTTGCAGGTGAATATGAGAAGGGTGTGGACCACCTGACCAATGCGATTGCTGTGTGTGGGCAGCCGCAGCAGTTGCTCCAAGTGTTACAGCAAACTCTGCCACCACCAGTGTTCCAGATGCTTCTGACTAAGCTCCCGACCATCAGTCAGGTAAGGAACTGGAATGTTACAGAATGAAAGTGAGTAGGATCTGAGAATTGAATGAAGAGCCTAGCAAAGGTGTAATACTGGTGATAACCAGTGCTTAAAATGCAGTCTTTCGTAATGGTGTAACATCCAAATGACTGGGCCACTGATCTAGTGGTTGTGCCAGGAAGTTTGTGTCCTTGTGTTATGACTTAGGCTTTGGTCATTCAAGTCTACCAAATTCAGGCCACTCTCGGGTACATTTTTAAATTAGCTTTTTGCCTGCTCTTCTGGGACATTGTACCTTCTGTCACAGGGTCTGACGAGAAAGAGACTGAGATGGCAGAACCTGAACACTAGGCAAAAAGAAGTGTGGACTCCTCTGAGCTCCTGTGTCTAAAGGCTTGGTGCCCCCGGGCAGGCCCAGTGCTGCACACCTGGAATCCCAGTACTTGGGACACTGAGACAAGATGTCACAGGTTTGCAGCCACTGTGCCATAACTTGGCGAGACTCCATTTCAAAAAATAAAATAGGGCTGGGAGTGTAGCTTAGAGGTGGAATGCCTCTGCGTTCAATCTCCAGTACCATTAAAAAAGAAAAAAACTCAGCACTTTTGCTTCTGTGAGGTGGGTGAGCTTTGAGTTTGGAGTTGTTGAGCTTTATCTCCAAATCCCTACTCAGTACAAATAAGTTTATTTAAGAGGTTATGCATAAATTAAGGTAGTTTATTAAATTGCATTGTGTTCATTTTGAGTTCTTCCCAAGGAGACCAAATAAATCTATGTTTTGTGCTAGCACGTCTGCTACCTGTTTTGATTTCCTAAGTTGGTGTAATTAAAAGTTATCCCAGTACTAGGATGCTAGGAGATACTGCTAGGGGTGTGGATCAGAGGTAGGATGTTCCTGGGTTCATTTACAGTACTACCAAAAAAAATTACTTACCTGATAATAGGAAGTTTTTATAAAATTTTATAATTGGTAACTGACCCACTAATTTTTTCAAACTAGTTTTGCTTTTGTTGTGCTGAGAATCAAACCCAGGCCTTATACCCGCTAGACAAGCATCTTTTTCCTCAGCCATATTTCCAGCCCCTTAAAACTGATTTTTATTCACCTAGATTGGAAAAGGACTAGAAAGGAAATAAAGTCTCAAAAATTTCAGGAGCAGAATTGGAAAACCCAGAACTTGCTCTAAATCTTATAAATTTAGACTACCATGGTTCCATCTATATCAGAATCCTGCTTAATGTTATATGCTGTTAGAAGGGCAGTTGTCTTGGTCTGGTTTGTGTTGCTGTAACAAATAAGACACAGGGCAGCTGGAAAGTCCAGTGTCCGACCAGGGCGCTTTGCCTTTGTCACAGTGGGGCTGAGAAGCAGAGAAGGAGCTCGTGTGCTAGTGAGGATTAGCAGGGTGGCGCTGGGCACCTCGCTGGGTCCTGGGGCACCACCTTGGACCCTTTGCACAGCGGTACCTCTTGGCACCAGCGCACCAGGGCCATGCGCCCAGCACAGAAACCTTTGGAGGGCAAATCGCATCCAACCCGTAACAGTAGCATAACGGTGATTTGTAAAAGTGATCTGAGGGTGGTGTTTTGAAATGTGTAAGTTCAGGATAAATCCTCCTTTCTCTATTAAAATGGCCTCCTTGGCTCACTTCACTTGTTTTCTGTTATCTGGAAATGTTCTCAGAATGCTAAGTTCAGAATATAATGTTCTTTTTCCTCTAATGGCTATGAGCCAAAAAGGGAACTGCTAGGAGCATAGGATGCTTGGTAAAAGCTTCAATTGCTATTCTTAGCATGCGTGGGAGTGAGAAGAAGTCTTAAGTTCTTCAGTTACATAATGTCACATACCGCAAGGCTTGCTTTGATCATTGATTTCAGTATTATGTGGGACTAACAGTACTATGACTGTCATTTTCTTAGGTAGTAATGTATAAAGTGTTAAATGTTAATGTACATTTCAGAATGGATGATCTTTAGCAAGACTTGGTTCTTTAAAAAAAACATTTTATGTTGAATTTTAAATCCTGATTAAATGTCTAGTACACTTATCAAAATTAAATGCTTTTTTTCCTTTCAGAGAATCGTGAGTGCTCAGAGCTTGGCTGAAGATGATGTGGAATGAGAAGTAAATGTCCGTATAATAAAGTCTCAGTTAAAAAGATTCTAAAATTCTTAACTCAGAAGTTGAGCAGCTCTGGGGAGTCAGGCGGATGCTTGTCACGGACTGTCCTGCACTGGCGTCTACCAAAGTCAGTGTGTGCTTGGTGTAGATCCATTCGTCTGCTTTATTTATTTTTCCCAGTGAGAAGTGTATTTTGATAGAGAGCTTTTCATTTTATAAATACACTGAGTTACCAAAATATCATGGATTTTGTTTGTTCCTAAGACATGCAGCAATTAAAATGTACATATGACATAGGTTAGAAACATCCAGTTCTCGGTTTTGAAAGATAGACAAAAAGTGTAGGAGATAGCTGAAGCGTGCACATTTTTAAGCTAGTACCTTTTACTATAAATCAGAAAATTAGAAACTTGATTGTGTTGTGAAACTGAGCATTAAAATCTTTGAGAGATCATTTTCACGTAATCGCTTAAACATGTGCCGTGTGCTGCTGTGCTGGGGTAAGGACTTTGCCCCTCCCGGTGTACCCGTCGTGAAGTGTTTTAATCAGCGGGCTTAATGTGTTCTCATATTTATCTCCTTGTATTTTACGTCTATGTAGTTACAAATAGCGCCAGGACTTGGATCTCTGTGCGCCCAGATGAGTCGTGTGAGCGTCACCAGTTTAATGTGTCTGTTCACTTTCCTCATCTATTAAAGAAGCAGTCATCTGCCAATCTCTCACATGACCCTTTCGCCTCTAGTTCATTTGATGCTGTTTCCACATTTTCGTGTTCACCTTCACCTGAGTGTACTTGGGCAACAGGCCTTGCATTTTTTATATTCTGAATTTTGCATGCTTGCCTGAATTAGTATTTCTGAATTGATCTTTTTTTTTTTTTTAAGTGGTATAACTATCTTGTTGATTTTCACTGATATGAAATAATTCTGTATACTATGTAAATCTGAAACTTAACCTTTTAGGTGACCTGGGATCTGCTTGTAAAAATGTTCCAAATTCGCTTTTACCTTCAATGTGCCTCATGAATCCTACTTCAGCTTGGTTAATTTACCTTGTGCAATGAGGGGGATGTGATCTTGTGACTAAAGACTGGAGCAATGGAGGTGGCGGGACCTCGAATTCTCGATAGCGGCGCAGTTAGGCTCAGTTTGAGAACTGAGAATAAAGACGTTGATGCTACGCCTCTGTTGCACGGGCAGCAGTCCTCATTGTGCGCCTTGCCTGTGTTCCCCCTGCGTACTCGGCTTTATTTGGGGTTAGTTAACCCCAGACTCTTCTCAGCTTTACTCTTGGGTTTGCAGTGTGTGTGGTGCGACGGGAGGAGATGGGATGTGGTTCTAGTTTCTGCCTCCGCTTAGCCACACAGGTGTTTGTGGTCACAGTACTTGGGAGGCTGAGACAGGAAGATTGCAACCAACCTCAGCTGAGGCCCTCTGCTACTTAGACCCTATTTCTAATTAAAAAATAAAATAGGAGCCAGGCGTGGTGGCGCATGCTTGTAATCCCAGCATTCGGGAGGCTGAGACCAGAGGATCCGGGTTCGAGGCCAGCCTCAGCTACCTAGTGAGGCACTCCGCAACTTAGTGAGACTAGGTTTCAAAATAAAGAATAAAAAATAGGGCTGGGGGTATAGTTCGGAGGTAGAATGCCCCTGAGTTTAACTCCCAGTACTGCAAAAAAATAAAATAGGGCTGGGGCTGTAGCTCGGAGGCAGATGCCTTGGGTTCAATCCCCAGTACCACACACACGCGAAAGAACACCAGACCAGGAGGTGCACATTCGAGGTCTCTTCCTCAGGTACCTTTGGGGTTTGTGATCCTGGTGAGGCACACACTGGGCTTTGGGGGGCGGTGACCAGTACAAACATGCTGGCTATGGGTTTCACTGATGTGACTGGGGCCACAAAATGGCCCTCTGCACTGCCCCAGGCCTGCATAGAGGGGAGCCGCCCACAGGAGTGTGCTTTGGGTGCCACTCGTCTGTGGCGGTAACAGACTCGCAGGCTAGCGCTGGAATGCCGTGATGCTGCCTTCACGTACAGAGCATTCAGCCAGCGAGCTGCAAAATTAAGTACCACTTTGGACAAACAGCTTTGTTCACATGCAAAGATCAGCTTTTGGGGGGAGAGGGGGGAACATAATTGCCAAAGTATCTTCCTACCTTGAGCTTTTCCTAGGCCTGGAGCCAGGAAGGCCTGATGCTGCAGGTGGCCCTCAGAAAGTAGGCTTGAAGAAAGAAACCGCACATTAGTGACGCTGCTTTTGGAGCCCTTAGGGGCGAAGATGTCTGTCTACATATGACACTGGGTATAGATCTGTTGGCTTCATCACAATATACATCACATTTGGGTGGTGGTACACACCTGTAATCCCAGTACGTGGAAGGGTGAGACAGGAGGATCACAGGTTTGCGGAAGCCTCAGCAACAGACTCAACAACCTAGCAAGACCCTGTTTTGAAACAATAGGCCCAGTGGTGGCAGTGTGACTCTGAACAGAGCAGAACTCTCCTCATGTTTCATTTGCAAAGTAGGCAGTCAGTGAATGCTTGATTATTGTTCCCCCAGTAAATTTAACATTTTTACCATCTTCCACCTTTGTGACCTTGTGGAGTCCACCAGTGGAGCAGCAGGATGTT
>PVLC010005072.1:0-79391 GCA_004027655.1 Graphiurus murinus | reverse complement strand
CGAGCTGGGGCTAGGAGTCTTTCCTCTGGTGAGTGTGACCTAGAGGTTTCCTCCATGCTTGATGTTCTCCAGGCACAGAGCCTGAGCCCAGTGGACAGAGAGAGAGGCAAGAGTTCCCTCAGACCACCTGCCCAGAGCCTTCAGATTCTGAATATTCCCAGGACAGTGCTGAGCATTTGGGTCCTCTTGCCATGGTCTCCTCTTCTTCCAACTCTTTGTACCTGAGGGGCCTTGATTCCTATTTTGCGATATATATATATATATATATATATATATATATATATATATATATATATATATATATAATATTTTTTTCAACTGTGTCAAGCAGAACTTGGGGGACTCCTTGAGTTAATGTGCCTGCCTCTCTTCTTTCTTGTATGAGTGCAAGCTGCCCTTAACCTTCTGTTTGATTTATATTCCATACACGTGAGGAGGTATCTACATTTGTAATGAGACTTGTATCATTTTTTAAAAATTTCTTTACTAAGGAAATCTTAGCTCTGAAGTATTTCTCTCTGCCTTGCATTTCAGGTGTTTGACATTTAGCAAGTTGAAATTCATACACTTGTTATGATATTTTCAATAGACTCCCATTTATTGTTTTTCCACAAGGCATTCTTTTGGTTTGAATAGAGTTGTGAGATGTTCTCATCAGTATGAATGTGGTTGAGTGTTGTAATGACACTATTGTTAGCGTGTATTTTTACATTGTGATTAAGCATCCACACCTTATTTTTCAACCTAAGCTAGCCAAATTCTCTAGATCAACCCCTTCTCTTACTGTGAACATATATCTCTAAGATGATTACCTAAATAAAGGCACAATCTTTTGCATTTAATAGACTTTCTTCTGCATGTAAAATTTGTGACCCAGTAAATTTGTGGATATTCTAAAAGATCTGTATTATGTTAACCAGGATTTATATTTCAAGTATATATTCTATGCATGGTTCATAAACCTCTGCTTTACTGAGAAGAAGAGAGAAATATGTTCTTACTTATAAACATCTTAACATTATAATACAATTATTTCTGTAGACCTTTTCTTTCTTGCAAGGTAACAAGGAAAAGATAGGAAGCCAGGGCAACTGCCTAATGTTATAATTATTTCAAATAAAGTTTGACATTGTATTTGGCTTTCTGCACAACTTCTAAAGGAATATTAGAAATAATATACAGCAGTATGTAATGTTCAAAGAAATTATTTAACTGTAAGGAAAAGGAAATTAATTTTGAAGTCTTATTCTTGACACACATTCTTTGACCACCTAAGAGCTGGGGTAACTTGTCACAAACTCTCCTAATGAGATTTTTATTTCTTTTTAGGTTTCTCTCAAAAACTTTACAAATTAATATTATATGTTGGTATTAAGCAGTGTATTTTATTAAAGATCACTAAATTAAAAAAAAAAACTTTGGTGCAGCAAAGAAAACTCTCAAGGGTCTGAAGAAAGTGTCTACAGAATGGGAGATGACCTTTGCCAGCTACTCTTCTGGTAGAGAACTAATATCTAGAATATATAAAGAGCCAAAAATAAAAAAACAAAAGCGTAACACTAAAAAACTACCCAATCAAAAATGGATAATTGAGCTGAAAAGGCACTTCTTAGAAGAAATACAAATGGAGACTTCCCGGAAAATGGCATTCGAGTGAGACACTTCTCAATAGGCGCTGTGAGCTCGATTCAAATTAGCCATAGAGGCAGCTTCTTGACAGAAGAAAAAAAAAAAAAAAAACAACAAAAAGGTGAACAACACTACAAAATCTGAAATACAACTCATCAGAATCCGGAAGGCCGGCCAGGGAGACCAAAGAAGCCCATCTCCACGGCCATGGCGCCATGCCATGGAGTGGCGGCCGCCATTGAGCCAGCCCCCGGCGTGGGGTCTACTGACAAAGGTGACCGACTCCTGAACTCCTCTTCCTAACCTGGCGGCATATCGTGGAGCCTTCGACAGTGACCAGAACTCGTGGTACGACCAGCTTAAGCCTGTGCGGGGCCATCCCAGCTCACCTCTCCCTCCAGAGCGGAGCAGAGACCAACCACACTGCAAAGCTTGAATCAAAACTGCCGCAGGAGCAGCTTCTTGATGGAAGGAAACAGAAGCAAGGCAGCTGAAAAGTGAGTAAAGCAACAGGGGCAGTTGTTCAGAACCCAGAGAGTAGACCAGGGAGAATGGGGGAGCCCGCGCATGCGCGGCCGTAGCAGCCACCATCTTGTCAGCCACCCACAGCAGCAGGGATCTACCCAAAAGATCTGCAGAGGCCAAATCAATTCGGTTCTTACAAACTTACAGGGATTTTTATTTTGTTCCTTGCTGTTGTTTTTCGTTTCCAGGGTTTTTTGTTTTGTTTCACTTTAACTCTGTTTTCACCTTGCATTGCTTCGATGTATCTGTGTTTGTTCAGAGGATTGGTTGCTTTGTTAGCTTTTTCTAGACCCTAGAAGTCGACAACTGAAACCCACCAAAGATACCAATAGATTGGGCAGAAGGAGTATCAGAGAAATTGCAACTCAGTACAAGATACTATTCACAGAGAGAAAATAAAAATAGGAAACCTATAAATATAGAGAAAGCGTACAAGAGCAGCAAATTTATAAATTTAAGAACAGGGAAACCATGGGAAGGAAAAATACCAAAGAAACAATAAGTCAACACAACCCCACAATAACAGAACTCAATGACACCGAATGGCAGAGCTTACCAGAAGACCAATTCACATCTTTAATAATAGAAATAATACAAAACTTCCAGAAAGAATACAGACAGAGCTGGAAAGAAATAAAGGTACAAATAAAGAATCTAACACCCTTAGCAGGAATCATAGAGAAGCCTTGAGGGAAATGAAGGATGTAAAAGATGCAATAATAGAAGTGAAGGCATCAATACAAACCATAAACAGTAGATTAGACCACATGGAAAATAGAATATCACTCGTAGAAGATGACCATTCCAAAAATTAATCCATTATACATAATCTAGAAAAAATATTAGACAGTATGAATTGGACATCGATGAGATCTGGGCCATTTTAAAATAGGTAACCTAAGAATAATAGTCATAGAAGAGGGTTTAGAAGGTGAAACTAATGGAATAAACAACCTTTTCGAAGAAGTAATATCAGAGAATTTTCCAAACATAGAAAGAGAAGTCGACACACAGGTGCAAGAAACATATAGAACCCCCTTCAGACAACACCAAAGACGAGGTTCACCATGCCACATAATAATCAAGATGACTAATGTAGAAGCTAAGGAAAGAGTTCTAAAGGCAACAAAAGTAAAAGGCCAAGTGACATTTAGAGGAAAACCAATTAGAATCACTCCAGACCTCCCAAACCAAGTCATGAAAGCCAGGAGGGGCTAGAGTAACATATTCCAAACTCTGAAAGAAAAGAACTTGCAGCCAAGATTCTCCTACCCAGCAAAACTCTCTCTCAAAATTGACAGACATATAAAAAACTTCCATGACAAACAGAAACTGAAAGCATTTATGTCTTCCAAACCAGCACTAGAGAAAATACTCAAAGAGATTAACTCCAAAGAAGAACTAACAAGGAAACGTCAGAACCAGAGAAACAATAATATTCAGGAAGCAAATAACTAAGCAAAGAAGAACAGACACTACTGCAAACAGAAGTCAAAACTCAAAATGTTAGGAATTAAAAATCACCTCTCAATAATCACACTAAATATAAATGGTCTCAACTCCCCAATTAAAAGGCACAAGGTGGCAAAATGAATTAAAACCCAGAATCCATCTATATGTTGTTTGCAAGAAACACACCTTACAAGCAAAGATTCCCACAAACTAAAGGTGAAGGGCTGGAGTAAGGTAACCATGTCAATCGAACTCGAAGACAAGCAGGAGTAGCAACTATGATATCAGATAAATTAGACTTCAAGCCTAAGCTCATCAAAAGAGACAAAGAAGGTAACTTTTTACTAGTAAAACAAACAATACAGCAAGAGGAAATAACAATTATCAACATCTATGCCCCAAACATAGGTGCAGTCACTTTCATAAAACAAACTCTGCATGATATAAAGTCACACATAGAATCCAATACATTAATACTAGGAGACTTCAATACCCCTCTCACATCACTAGACCGGTCTTCTAAAAAAAAAAAAAAAAAAAAAACAAAGGTCAATAAAGATGCGTCGGACGTAAATAATACCATAAATCAAATGGACCTGTTAAACACATACAGAATATTTCACCCACCTACAGCTGAATTCACATTTTTCTCAGCAGCACATGGAACCTTCTCCAAAATAGATCACATTCTGGGCCACAAAGAGAGCACTGGCAAATAAAAAAAATGTAACATAATTCCCTGCATCTTTTCAGACCAGAATGGATTGAAACTATAAATCAATTCTAAGACTCAGGGTAACCATGTAAACACATGGAGACTAAACACCACATTACTGAACGAGGAATGGGTCATAGAAGAAGTAAGGGGAGATATTAAAAAATTCCAACAAAACCAGAGACACCAACAAAAACAGAGACACAACATATAAAAACCTCTGGGACACCTTGAAGGCAGTACTAAGAGGAAAATTTATAGTACTGAGTACCCATATAATAACAGAAACTCACCAAATAAATAACCTAATGACACAGCTCAAAGCCCTTGAAAAACAAGAACAGTCTAACCCCAAAGCCAGCAGAAGACAGGAAATTAAGGAAATCAGAGCCGAAATTAATGAAAGAGAGAATAAAAAACAATACATAAAATCAAGAAAATCAAAAGCTGATTTCTTGAAAAAATAAACAAGATAGATAAACCATTGGCCAACCTAAACAAAAGAAAGAGAGAATCAACCCAAATTACCAAAATAAGAGAAGAAAAAGGTGATATTACCACCAACACTGTGGAAATACTGAGGATCATCAGAAACTACTTTGAAAAATTACACTCCAACAAAATGGAAAATCTAGAAGAAATTGACAAATTTCTAAACACATATAACCTTCTTAAACCGAATCAAGAAGACATAGAAAACTTAAACTGACCAATAGCAATCAAAGAGATAGAAACAGCAATACAGAGTTTACTATCAAATAAAAGCCCAGGACCACTTGGTTTTCCAAGTGAATTTTATAAAACATTTATGGAAGAACTAATCCCAATACTCCTCAAATTATTCCGTAAAATAGAAAGAAACAGGACCTCCAAAACACTTTCTATGAAGCCAACATCACATTAATACCAAAGCCAAATAAAGACAGCTCAAAAAAAGAAAACTAGAGGCCTATATCATTGATGAACCTAGATGTAAAATTGCTAAACAAAACACTAGCAATGCGCATTCAAAACCACATCAAGAAAATTATACATCATGACCAAGTTGGGTTCATCCCAGCGATGCAAGGCTGGTTCAATATACGAAAAACAATCCATGTAATACACCATCTAAACAGAATCAACGATAAAAATCACATGATTATCTCAATTGAGGCTGAAAAAGCATTTGACAAGATCCAACACACATTCATGCTAAAAGCACTGCAGAGAATCAGAATAGAAGGAACATACCTCAAAATCATAGAGGCAATATACAATAGGCATACAGCCAATATCATATTAAATGGAGAAAAACTGCAAGATTTCCCACTAAAAACAGGAACAAGACAAGGATGTCCATTATCACCTCTTCTGTTCAATATAGTACTTGAGACTCTAGCCAGAAAAAATAAGGCAAGATAAGGAAATAAAAAGGGTAAAAATAGGGAAAGAAGAACTAAAACTGTCCCTCTTTGCAGATGACATGATACTATACTTAGAAGACCCAACAAAGTCAGCCAAAAAACTTATAGAACTGATCAATAAATTCAGCAAAGTGTCTGGATACAAAATCAGTCTTCAAAAATGAGAAGCTTTTCTGTATGCCAACCATAGAACCACTGAAAAAGAAATCCAGAAAACAATTCCACTCACAATTGCACCCAAAAAATAAAATCCTTAGCGATAAACCTAAATAAAGAGGTAGAAGACCTCTATAAGGAAAACTACAAAAAGCTGAAAAAGAAATCGACGAAGACCTTAGAAGATGGAAAAATCTACCATGCTCTTTGATAGGCAGAATAAATGTCATCAAAATGGCCATCCTCCCAAAAGTAATCTACAAATTCAATGCAATACCCATGAAATTACCAAGGTCACTCCTAACAGACATAGAAAAATCAATCCTTAAATTCATTTGGAACAACAAAAATGCCAGGATAGCCAACGTAGTTCTTAGTAACAAGAACCATGCAGGAGGTATCATAATACCTGACTTCAAACTCTACTCCAAAGCCACAGTAATAAAAACGGCATGGTATTGGCACAAAAACAGACACACAGACCAATGGAGCAGAATAGAAGATTCAGAAACAGACCCACATACTTAGAGTAAACTGATTTTTGACAAAAGAGCCAAAAACATACATTGGAAAAAAGATAGCCTCTTCAACAAATGGTGTTGGCAAAATTGGTTAAATGTATGCAGAAAAATGAAAAAAAAAACTCCACTTTTTCACCCTACACAAGAGTCAATTCCAGGTGGATCAGAGACCTGGAAGTCTGGCCAGAGACCTTGCAGCTACTTGAAGAGGGCATAGGACCAACACTTCAACACATAGGACAGGTAAAAAGTTTCTCAACAAGACGCCAAAAGCATGAGAAAACAAAGGAAGATCAATACATGGGGTTGCATTAAACTGAAGAGCTTCTGTGCAGCAAAGGAAACTATCAAGAACCTCAACAGAGAGCCCACAGAGTGGGAGAAAATTTTTGCCAGCTACTCTTCTGATAGAGGACTAATATCTAGGATATACAGAGAACTCAAGAAATGCACAGCTAAGAAAACCAATAACCCAATCAAAAAATGGGCAAAGGATCTAAATAGACACTTCACAAAAGAAGAAATACAAATGGCCAATAAATTTATGAGGAGATGTTCAACATCATTAGCAATCAGAGAAATGCAAATCAAAACTACTTTGAGATTTCACCTAACTCCAATCAGAATGGCAATCATCAAAGACACAAACAACAACAAATGCTGGTGAGGGTGTGGAGAAGTGGGAACCCTAATACATTGTTGTTTGGATGGCAAATTAGTGCAACCAGTTTGGAAAACAATATGGAGGATCCTCAGATGAATGGGAATGAATCTACTATATGATTCAGCAATACCACTTCTGGGTATCTACCCAAAAGGACTGCAGAGAATCAGAATAGAAGGAACATACCTCCAAATCATAGAGGCAATATACAATAAGCCTACAGCCAATATCATATTAAATGGAGAAAAACTGCAAGATTTTCCACTAAAAACAGGAACAAGTCAAGGATGTCCATTATCACCTCTTCTGTTCAACATAGTACTTGAGACTCTAGCCGGAGCAATAAGGCAAGAGAAGGAAATCAAAGGGGTAAAAATAGGGAAGAAGAACTAAAACTATCCCTCTTTGCAGATGACATGGTACTATACTTAGAAGACCCAAAAAAGTCAGCCAAAAAACTTATAGAACTGATCAACAAATTCAGCAAAGTGTCTGGATGTGTGCAACCAAACTATCAGACCAACGCATGTGTATCTATGGTTATAGCTTCACAGTTTACAATTGCCAAACTATGGAACCAGTCAACATGTCCATCAACAGATGAATGGATTACAAAACTATGGGATATGTACACAATGGAATTTTACTCAGCCATAAAAAAAGAACAAAATCATGTTATTTGCAAGGAAATGGAAGGAACTGGAAAACATTGTTAAGTGAGATTAGTCAGTCACAAAAAGTTAACAATCAAATGTTCTCCCCAATATGTGGAAGCTAGGGAAAAAATAGGACATAAGAGGGACTCCAGATGAAGAAGGAGAATCCTTAGATGAACAACAAATTTGACTTAACAGAAGGTGAGGGGGGAGGGGGGACACCCTAATGAGCATGATGTACTTTCACGAACTCATCAAAGTCAATCACTAAACTGACCTTGAGAAGGAGGGAGGAGGAGGGAGTGGGGCGGGAATTGGGGAAGGGTTAAATGAGAAATGTGTGCATGTATGCCTTTACCTATACTAGCTTGTACCTAACAAAGATATGTGATTACAATGCAGCAATCGAAAACAGGTTTTGTTAAAGTTACACCAGGAGATTTTTGATCTACGTAATGCGGAGCCCATTTCTATTAATGTGGCAGAAACAGCTGAGACATTTTTAGATCGGCTTCAAGCCTTGGTCACTACCTGGCCCTCGTTTACCTCCTTGCTGAGAGTAGTTATAGGAGCAACAGCGATAGTCATTCTAAGCTTATGCATTCTACCACTCATTGTACGCCTTGTGATAAATGCCTTTGTTAGTATACGAGCATATTTACATGGAATAAAACTGCAAGCACTGCCTTGCACAGGGCCTGGTAGTCAATGACGGGTTCAATTTTCTCAGCGCAATATCAACCTAAGACAGGGGTCATTGAATGACTCATCGAGACCCCATGATGGGTAAGATTATGCACCTGGTAGGAAACGACCTAAGATAGGAACAGTCCTTCCTGCATTTTAAAATAAAAACGGGGGAGTTGTGGGAGCCCAGCTGGGCCCTTTCCCTCCTGGCAGTTGCTATCTGCATATATATATAATTATACTGATCATTCTGCTATGGCTACTTTGTCTCAAAATCTGGTGATTGCTCCTAGGATGCATAGATGAAAGACCTTCCTACTTCTTAAAAAGTAAACATATGACCCTAAAGGTTTATGGTTTTATGACTCTACAAAGTTTTCTTGACCAGGCTATGTTAAGAATGTAGACTATAAGTGGAAAATGAAGAAGTGGTGCCACTTGTGCTCTGACAATGATTGATATGTCGTAAATGTATATGTAACCCTGTTGTACTCAAGAAATGTATAACAAATCCGTGCTGAAAAAAAAATTAAAAAAACAAACAAAAAGAAGAAATACAAAAGGCTAATAATTATATGAAAAAAGTATTCAACATCACTAGCAATCAAGGAAATGCAAATAAAAATGACAATGAGATTCCATCTAACTCCAGTTAGAATGGCAATTATCAGGAATGCAAACAATAATACATGCTGGAGTATGTGGGGAAGTAGGAACCCTTATACACTTTTGGTGGGACTACAAACTACAATAGCCATTCTGGAGACCAGTGTGTAGGTTCCTCAGAAGACTGGAAAAGGAAACACCATATGACCCAGCTATATCACTCTTGAGTAGCTTTCCAAAGGATTTGAAGTCATAAAATTATAGTGATACATGCATATTCATGTTTATAGCAGCACAATTCCCCTTGGCCAAATTACAGGACTAGGCTTGGTGTCTGTCAACAGATGACTAGATTGTGAAACTATGATATATACAAACAATGAAATTTTACTCAGCCATAAAGAAGAACAAATGATGTCATTTTCAGGAAAGTGGATGGAGCTCGAGAATATGATGCCAATCAAGATTAACCAGTCTCAAATAGTGAGATTCTCTCATATGTAGAAGTTAGAGAGACATTGGGAAACAAAAGGGACCTCAGGTAAACGAGGAGAGATACCAGTACAATAGAGGACAGGAATTCGGGAAGGGAAGTGGGGAGAGATAAAGGGAGACTTGATGAAGGGAACAGTTCAAATAATGCTATATGCATATGTTAATATCATATGCATATATTACATTATATTATATTATGTTATATTTATTATATACTAATCTCACTAACATATACAGGGAGTGGGGTTGGGGAAACAGTGTAGGATCTGGAGAGAATGACACCAAGTACTGTGTGCATGCATGTTTGTATTGATTTGAAATTCACTTTGATGTATATTTACAATGCAACAATAAAAGCATATAAAAAGAAAAGAAATCAAAGATAAATAAATGAAGTGACTTGCCCAGGGTCATACAACTAAGAATTGGAGAAGCTAGGATAAGCCGGGCCTATTTGACCCTATGTCCACCAATTTACTCTTCAAAATCTCCTTCACCATAATATCCAATAAACATCCCATTCTTTGCTAGTTCACAGTATAAAAGCATCATTAATTTCTCAGTATATTTAATTTATGTGACTTTTTCCTTTTGATTGTTGAGTGGTTTGCCTCAGGATTGTCATAAACTATATTCTTTCAGGGAAAAGATCCATCTTTCCTATCTGTTATTGAAAGCACTGTGAATAGATATACATATATATGTACTGGAGGCATTGAATTTCCTCATTTCTTTATATGCAATCTCAAAATACTCCATCTATACCTCCTTTTTTTTTGTTTTTGAGGCATCACACATTATACCCCATGGACCACTATTGACTTTATCTATAAATGAATTTGTTCTGGCCATGGAATATACAATAAGATCTGCTAAGGATCCACATATTTGGGAATCAGGCGATTGATTTATCTGAAGTCTGATTCTGGCATAATCTTGCTGAAGATCATGGACCGATAGACAACATTTTATTCATTAATTTCACAAACAGTTTTAGTTCCTACTCTGTGAAATGCACTGGGGTAGAGAGTAGGACCTCAGAGATGACAAAGAAACAACCTCTAAATTTTTGAAGCCACATATTCCAAAATGCTCCCTTTCCTCCAAAATGGCAAAATAACCAGCATAGAAGCAAGGCCTTCTTTTTTGTTGTCCTATTTACAATTCAGGTCCTACAAGAGAGGATTTTCTGTCACCTTTACATTTTAGGCTGAACATGATATGCTCTTGCCCTTCTGGCTTATGGTATAGCCTGAACTGAAATCTCATTTTGTTTGTGTAGCCATGTTCCCATCCATCCTCTTACTTCCTTTTCTTGTATACCCTAATTTTTGCTTGCTGCTCATCATTTTGGTGAGTGTGTTTGTGGGGTGGGAAGAATATATATCATCTGTAATGAGAATCTTGGTTAGTTTAGAAGGGGTTAGGCACAAGAGGAGATATTTATTCCTTAGGGCATGTGCAGACACTAATAAAAAATTTTCCTTCCTATTAGAGACCAAATTTCTACATTTGAGCCAAGATAAAACATTATATGTGACATATAATGGGTAATATACAGATATGGCCTAAAAGGGTCTAGACACCTTGTCTGAACTTTCATACCCTCACAAAAGTCTTTGTGTGCCTCAAGCTCTCATATTCCTGTGTATAGTTAATTTCTGATTTTGTGTCTTTGTTGATTTATTTTGAGTTTCTGGCACCTCTCTAATATGCCAGTTTCACAGACTTCTGTCTCAAAACATTTTAACTGCAAAGTGTTCTTTCTATATGGTCAATGGGGTAGGAAGGAGGCAGAAGTTAGCATAATTGATTCATATACTGTACCAGAGCTATGTTAAAGCTCAGATAGATTAATTGGTTCATGTAGGATTATTCAAAAAGTCAGCAGAAGATAGCTAAAGCTAAGTTTCCCATTTTAAACAATGACAACCTCTTTATTCAATTCATCTTACTGAGCACTTGCTTTATTCTAGGCATTATATTCAGCCTAGAGCTACAAAGATTAATAAAATATAGTCACCTCCCAAAAGAGCTCAGGGCGTCTAGGATAGCACAAATATCCTCTTAATTATAATTAATTATGTTGAGCAATATAATATGCTATTTAGAGTATTTATCAGTGTTCTAGATGCTAGAGGTATAGCTCAGTGGTAGCATGTGCTTAGCATGCATAAGGCTCTGGGTTCAATTTTCAGTGCCAAATTAAATTAAGTTTAATTTAAATTTAAAAACAAAGTGCTATAGGAGCATAGAGGAAAGAAGTGAGTAATTGTACTAAGAAATATGTGAGAAATAGGAAAGTACTCACAGAGGATGTAAACTTGAGATGGAGCCTTAAAGGAAGCATTGAATATCCTGAAGAAGAGAATGGAATGGATATTCCTAAAAGAGGACATAAAACATCCAATGTCCAAAGAAAAGAGTCATGCTCAAGAAATGACAAAATGTTAACCTGACACAGTGGTGCAAGCCTATAATCCCAGTACTTGAGAGGCTGAGACAGGATGATTGCAGGTTTGAGGACAGCCTCAGCAATGTAGTGAGACTCTCAGCAACCTAAGGAGATTCTGTTTCAAAACAAGAAATAAAAAAGGTTCTGGGGTGTAACTCAAAGGTAGAATGCCCCTGGGTGTAATCCCCAGTAACACACACACACACACACACACACACACACACACACACACACACACACCAAAATGGTTAGTGTAGCTAAAATGTAGAGTGCAACAAGGATGGTGTGGTAGGGTAGTGAGCATTGTTTCATATTCCTGGAAATGCAGATGGATTCAGAGGGTAGAGAATGTTAAATGCTAAATAATTTAACTGGTTGGAGCCTCTGAGGAACTTATAGCTGCACAAGAGACATGATTGGGTTTGCCTTCATTTTTTTCTTTTCCTAGTACATAGTTTTTCTTGTCCCGCACATGAGAACACTGTAATATTTACATCAAAGGGTTATAATGAGAATCAAGTTCGTGTTTGGAAGTTGGAACTCTAACAGGGTATTTTATTTTAAGTTATCATGATCATTTTCTCCCCTCCCTTCCTTCCCTCTGCCCCCTTCCATCCTTTCTTATTTACAGTCTATCTCTTCTTATTTACAATATATAATGCAAGGTTTGGCAGATGGAAAAAGAAGACATAAACCAAAAATTAGCAAACAATTATTAAGGACTGATTCATGAGTTTATGTAAGGAAAACTATGTATGTAAATGATGAAGACTGTTGAATAAAGGAGCACTTGAGTTTTGTTTTGCCGTGCGTGTGTGTGTGTGTGTGCACGTGCACGTGCGTGTTATTGGGGATTAAACCCAGGGCCATTCTACTTCTGAGTTACATCTCCAGCCAATTTGTTATTTTTTTGTTTTGAAACAGGGTCTTGCAGCTGGGCGTGGTGAAGCACTCTTGTAATCCCAACACTTGGGAGGCTGAGACCAGAGGATCCAGGTTCACAGCCAGCCTCAGCTACCTAGTGAGGCACTCCGCAACTTAGTAAGACCCTGTTTCAAAATAAAGAATACAAAATAGGGCTGGGGGTGTAGCCCCTAAGTTCAATCCCCAGTAGCACCAAAAAAAAAAGGAACAGAGTCTTGCTAGGTTGCTGAGAATCTCACTACATTGCTGAGGCTGTCCTCTAGCCTGAGATCCTCCTGTCTCAGCCTTCCAAGTACTGGGATTACAAGCATGTACCACCACACTTAGCTTTGTTATTGTGTTTTTAATGGTGAGATAAGTCTGATCTAGAGTCTTGGGGCTGGATTGGGGCAGGAAATGGTGGGGAGGAAAACTGCTAAGGGAGCACAGTAGCCCCAGGCCCTGGATCTTCCATGAGCTCCCCTGAGTCTAAGAAGTTGGTACAGTTGTTTCTGTCAGGGCTCACCAACTCCAGGAAAAGCTTTTTCTGCTGAATCATCTCCTCAGTGCTCCTTTCATGTCTTTGTTCCTTAGACTATAGATGAAGGGTTCATCATGGGGGTTACAACTGTATACATGATAGCAGTCACTTTAGCTCTTTCTGCTGATAGAAGAGATAGAAGAAGGAAGAAAGTAGACTCCAACAATGGATCCATAGAAGAAGGACACAGCTGAGAGATGGGAGCCACATATTGAGATGGTTTTCCACTTCCCATTGGCTGATGGAATCCCAAGCACAGTGTTTCCAGTAAGGTTATAGGAGACGAGAATGAAAACAAAAGGAATGACGATGACTGTTTCTCCAATGACAAATGATCAAGTTGCTGATCTGGATATCTGAGCAAGCAAGCCTTAAAACAGGCTCCAGGTCACAAAGAAGTGTGGGATTGTCCTCTGATGATAGAAAGTCAAACAACTCAGCAGAATGAGATGCAGCACTGAGACAATGTTAGAAATATCCCATGGAATATAAACCAATAGGGCACAGTGACTGGGATTCAGTACTGCGGCATAGCATAATGGGTCACCGATTGCAATGTACTGGTTATATGCCACAGCTGCCAAGAGGAAATTATCCAGGTTCACCAGGAGCATAAAAAATGCATCTGTGTAAGGCATCCTGTAAAGGAGATGGCTGGACTCTGGCTTTGAATGTCTGCCAACATTTTGGGGACTGTAATGGTTGTGAAGCAGATGTTGGTGAAAGATAGACTGGCAACGAAGATATACATGGGGGTATGGAGGTGAGTGTCACTGATGATAGCTAAGATGATAAGTAAATTTCCTACCACGGTGACCAGACATATACATAGAAACAGCTTGAAGATGATCTGCTGCTGTTCAGACTCCACTGTCTCAGCAGGAAGAATTTGGAGATAGTAGATCTGTTCCCTTACTGCATGGCTTTGCTATGTTTAAAATGGGAAAAATTCAACCTCAGTGTAAAATGGTAATATGACTTGAAAGACCATCAGTTCATTCTGAGATTACCAGAGAGGGTCCTAAGTTATATTCTCCCCTTACTAAAAAAAAGAAAAAGAAAAGCTTCACAAGGGCATATTCAGTGCTGTATATCAGTGCCAAAGGCAGTACCTGGCACATAATAGATCAATTATTATTGATAACACTTATATGAAAATGAATAAGTTTAAAAAATGAATATTCTGGATTTTTAACTCACTCTGTGTCCTTGTTATCTGTGCTATTCTGAGCCTATTCTTTAATAGCCTTAAAAATCGGAGAGTGTGTACTTTACAGGACTGTAAAGTAGATACTTTCCAGGTGTGGGCATCGCAGTGACACATGTAATATATCCAGGCCTGTTTTGTAGCTATTGCTGCAAAAATAGTCACCACTATCATTCACTAATTTGGAAGAACCATAGACTCTAAAGCAAAAAAAAAAAAAAAAAAAAACCCAGAAAAAAAAAAAAAACCTTCCAGAGAAGATCTGAACTATACCCCGCCTTTGGGAGCATGTCATGATTTAGCTGATCATTTTCTAGTGCTCCAGAGAGAGACTCTACAATCCCCTTCCAGCATTTGATCTACATATTTATCCTCTAAGTAATTCATTCTTTCCTACTATCTTTCCCAAATCTTCCCTCTTTTCACATTTCAACAAAGAGAAAGAAGTCATTTTCATTAAATATTGTAGAGAAGTCATGTAATAATGTCCACTGAATTAGGGTTTAGTGTCTTTATAGTAAAATTGATTGGGCATAAGCCAAAGTGAAGAAAGTTTAGGGGTAACACTCTCAAAGCTAATATTTATTTAGCACTTACTATATTGTAGGCACTCTGATAAGTGTTTTATGTGAATTATCATATCAAATATTTACTGTAAATTTCTAAGACAAATAGGACTATGAAATGCCAAACTTGCAGATGAGGAAAGCAACAAATAAAGAAGTTAAGTTGGTCAAATTGACATGAAGTCAGAGTAGTGGAGCCTGGATTCCTAGTTCAGTCGATGTATCTTCAGAACCCTCTTGCTTGACCCCTATGCTACAATACCCCTATACTGCTTCTAGCTTCATGTATGTGGGGGAGACATGGATAACTACTATTTGTTGAGTCTCGCCTATGCTCTAGGTACATGAGAACTTTCTCAGCCAAAGTCATGCGGGTAGTAAGTGGTGGAGATAGGCTTTGAATTTTGACTCCTAAACATTTTTGCCATACCTGTTTTTGTGTGTGTGGCATTTGGAATTGAACCCTGGAGCATTCTAACTCTGAGCTATACCCCCCAGCCCGGTTTTATTTTTTATTTTGGAAACAGGGTCTCAATAGGTTACTGAGAACCTCACTAAATTGCTGAGGCTGTCCTTGAGCCTGTGACCCTCCTGTATCAGACTCCCAGATACAGGGATTACAGGTGTGCTCCACCCCACCTGGCTCACAAGTGGGCTTATAAATGGGAAGCTTTGTCTTTACTCATTCCAGTTTGAAACCTATCTAGAGTGTTCATCTTCCTACCCTCTTTCAGGTCTAACACAAAGTAGACTGCCACTGTGTAAATTCACATACTTTTACTGATTTGCTGTTCAGCTCTGTTCCTGCTATGAAAAAAAGAGGTTGGTGGCACCAATGAATAGCTGGAGCAAGATTACAGGAAGAATGTTGCACTTATTTAATAACATATTTTTTCTAAGTACCATAGCAGTGCTCATTTGCATATTAACAAATAAATGTGCTAATTATTCATCAGGCAAGATCAGGTCTGGTGGGACCTCTGCCAGGCAACACTTAGCCATTTCATATGTACAAAATGTACTGAAAATAATAAAGCAGCATATTATTATATACATGTAATCTAGGCTTTTCATTAATGTAGATTATATTAGCAAAGTTTGTCAGCCTATGTTCCTGATTTGACCTTCAAGGTATTGTGTCAGCTAGCTCCATTTAACTGATTGTTCTCGTTGAAGCTCCCCAAGCTAGCACCATCTTGTACAACCAAGCATATATCTAGTTTCAATCTTTCAAACTTTACATGTGAGTCACTAAGTTGGCACAAGAATTTTGTAGTGAACCTGGGGAGCAAATGTTTGTGTTTGGGTGTAGGGGTGCCCCTCTTATGGAACTTACCCGGATGCTCTGTAGCTATTTCTAAACAGATTCCAGAAAGAAATCCTTCTACTTTATCCACTTTGAAAAAGTTAGTGATTTTTCCAGCCACAAAGGGAACATTTCCTCCTCCTAATATAAAAAAGAAAGAAAACAGGGCAGGAACAGCACAGAAAACCTCAAGTGGTTGTGTCGTGTCTGTTTCTGGGTTTAGAGAAAAGATTGGCCCAGAGTTCAGGACACAATTATCAAGGTTCCTTGATAGAAACCACTCTTGATTTCATCCTCTATAGACCAAGCCCTCCCTACTGGAATATATTAGTATTCAGTGATTACCTGGGATATGAAAAAAGAATAGAACATTTAAAAGATAGAGTTATATATAACTAAGAATAGAGATGAACTTTATATTCTTCTTGTATTTTTTACTTTAGTTATAAAACTAAAATATCAACATTGGAAAAAATTCACTCTCCTTTATATACACTAGTTTTTTCTTGTATCTTCATGTAATCCAGTGACAAACTGATCTGTGATATTTGGAGAGCTTTAATAATGAAAGTAATAATGGTGTGATTATTAATTGTCAGGCACTGTACTGATCTGATGTATATTAACTCATTTGATTTTCATAATAAATTATAAGGTATATAAATTATGATCCCATTTTCACAGATGAAGGAACCAAGGACAGAACAATCAAGTCATTTAACCAAAAGCATACAACCAAGTGGTATTGGAGTCAAATTCATACTAAAATACTCTTGCTTTAGACCACATGATTTTGGGTGTGTGTGTGTGTGTGTGTGTGTGTGTGTGTTTGTGGTCTACTAGGGATTGAGCCCACGGTAGCTCTACCACTGAGCTATACCTCAGGCCCTTTTTATCTTTTTATTTTGAAACACAGTCTTGCTAAGTTGCTGAGAGTCTCTCTAAGTTGCTGAGGCTGGCCTTGAATCTGCAATCCTCCTGTTGCAGCCTTCCTAGAACTATGATTATAGGTGTGCACCCCCTATGCCTGGCTTAGACTCCATTTTCTTAACCACTGCATTATATTCTCTCTTAATAATTATAAGAGACCTATAGAAAAAATGACATACAGAGAACTTCATCAAAATCCATCTTCTCCAGTTTCCTTCCTATCACTCTTCCTCCATGCAATCTCATTAAATATCCTCACCACCTACTCAACTCTACTCTCTAACCTCTACCCTTAGACCCAGAGAAATCTGTACCTCCAAACCTAAGAATCAGAGACATTTCAAGTACTCTCTTTTCCTGTCATGCTACCATGGGGGAGTAGCCTTCCTTCTACTAAAGACCAATCCCTCCAGCTATATTCTGCATCGAGGAATCTTATGCCATCAATGTTCTCTTTGCTTGCCTATATCTTCTACCAGTCTTTCTCTGCTGGGCTCTGCCTTTGGCTTTCAAATATGTTCTAGTTTTTTCTATGTTCAAACAAATAAAACAACCCCCCTGGGTCTTGCAGCCCCCTCAGTTACTGATCAGTCTCCCTCCTACCATTAAACACAAATTTCTTGAATTATCTACATTTTTCTGTCTCCATTTCTTCACCTCAACCCACTCCAATCTGTCTTCTGCCCCACACAACTGTACTGAAATAGCTCTTGATAAGGTCACAATGACACCCATGTTGCTGAATCCACTCTTCTTGGCAACTCAATAGTCTTCACCTCAGATGATTACCTTTCTTAATGTGCTCTCTTGCCTTGGGTTTGGAGAACCTTTGCTGCCCTGGGTTTTCTTTTGTCTCTCTGGCCATTTCTTTCTGTGTCCCTTTGTATGGTTCTTCCATATGACATTTAAATGTTTGTTGTGATGTTACAAAGTGTCCCTTGCTCACTTGACTCTCTCCCTAGAATAAAATGATCTACTTTTGTTATTTCAATTACCATCTAATGCTGAAGTTTCTTTTTAATCTCTAGCTAAGTTCTCTCTTCTGAGTTCCAAAACCTCACACCTAACATACTATTTGTTATCTCCACTTGCATGTCATGTAAGCACCTCAAATTCAGTATTTCAAAGACCGAATTCATTGTCTGCATCCCCAATAAGTTAAATAAACCTTGACCCTCCTCCATTTTTCTTAGTTCAGTAAATTATAGCACTATCAACTTTTGTCATTTGACACCTCCAATCTTTCTTAAGATCCAATGGTTTAAGACCTATCAATTATCCATCTTTAATAACTCTCAAACAAATCCACCTATATCACCCTATTCCAATCCTTTATTATGCTTCTATGTGTACTTTTGTTCTCTCCAAACTGTCTCCATGCCAGTAATTTCATTGACTTACTGCTCCTCTTAGTTTAAGGTCCAGAATTACTAATACATTCTAGAATGCCTGGCTTTCTTCTGAGTTCTTATGCCATGTAATGCTACTGTTCCCTTCTTTAGGTTCTCTTGAAAGCCCCAAGTTCCTTTCTGCCTCATTATTTTTTCCTATGTCTATATCCTCTGTCTAGAAGGCAATAACTTCCTCATCTGGCTAACTCATGTACTGATCTCAGATCTCAATTTAAATGCTTCTTCTTCAGGCAGACCGTCTATCATCTCTAAAGTTGAGGTTAGTCAGGCATGGTGCTGCACTCCTATAACCCAAGTACTTGGGAAGCTGAAATAGAAGAATTGCAGGTTTAGGGTCTGCCTCAGCAACTTAAAATGCCCTTAGCAATTTAGTGAGACCCTGTTTCAAAATAAAAAGAGTTGGGGGTATAGCTGGGAGGCAGAACATCCCTGGGTTCAATATCCAGCACCAAAACAAACAAACAACGATGAGGTTAGTTCCCTTACAGTAACATCCTATAGACACCTACACATCTCTTATGAAAAATATTTATTGCAACTGCTTATCTTTACTATTATTCTAGAAATTCTATGGGTACAGGGACCATGCCTCTCTCCTGCTGTGTTCCCAATGCTTAGAACAGTACCTGAAAAGTAGTTGCTATTCAGTAATATGTGGATGATTGAATAACCAGAACAGAAATTATATGGATAATTAGTTTGGGGTGGCAGAAGGGATCATAGAAGACTTTGGGGATAAAATGACATTTTATTGTGTGGTGCTAGATATTGGACTTGGGGCCTCACACATGCTACCATCGAGCTACATTCCCATCCCAAAGAGAAAATGACTTTTGAGTTGAATTTTGAAGATCTAATAGGAGGAGGAGAAAACTGAAACACCATTTATAATGATATAAAGGCAGGAGATTTGATATGTGCAGGAACTTAGAGCAGTTTACCATGACTGTAATACAGGAGAGAGCGGTAGCAGGTGAGCCTGGCACTGTGAGTTGGAGATGATGTGAAGGCCTTTTCATAGACCATCTGATGTCTGGAGGCATCAAAAACAAGACAAAACAAAAACCAGAAAATGTTTTTCTTTCATGCAAAATTCAGAGTTCAGAGCAGACTAATAGGTAACAGGAATGGACTAACATCTGAAATAAAAAAACAAAATGGCTACAAACAATAGCTTCTTCCTCTGTGGTTCCACTTCTCTGTTCTAAGCTCCCAGGGAACTTGATTCCCTATTTCTAGTGGCCACAGAACATGCTTTGGATCTCTGTCACTTTCTAAGGCACAAGAGAAATGGCTGAGCACAAAGATAGAGGATCAGAAGTCATGTCTGGCCCTCTCAGACCCGTCAGCACAATTCCCCAGGCCAGTAGAAAAATGGTCACTCTTCAGGCCCCTTTTGTGTTCCTTTTTCAGTTTTGTAAATTACATTACAACTTTCATTGGATTTGTCATTTCTTCAGGAGCCTTAGACGTTCCTAGAGGAGATTTGTAAATCTTCAGGCAATTGGTATTCAGTATCATAATGTCTGATTTCTTCCAAGAGGCATATTTGGAAACAGAGAACACTGACACTGACCTTTTCCCTGAGTGGCTGACTTTGCACACGTCACTGCAAATGCATTTAGGGATTGCTCATTCATGAGGGCTGTTCAGAGGCCAGGGAAGGGAGGTGTCCTGGGAATTGACAAGCAGCAAAGCAGTGTGCAAAAGAACAGGGACGTTCAGACATGATGAATAGGGTCATTTTGGCTTTGAAATGATTGTTGTTCCCTCATTTGGGGAATGGATTCATATACCCCCAAGTCCTTGGTTGAATATGTATTTGTTTTGACACAAAGGATCATAAACATGTGCATGGTTTGGTTTGAGTCTCATTTTTGTCCTCTGCTACCTGAGTGACCTTTGGAGAGTCCTCCAAAGTTAGTTTCTTCCCTTCCCACTCTGACATTTGACAATTCTATGATTTCTAATTGGGTACATTTATGCATGCTGTTTCAGAGCATGATTGTCTGCATGTGACTAGGAGGTGGGTAGTATAAATATTACAAATCCTTTGCAACAAACGCAGCGGGTTTTGTGTATGTGCTTTGATGTATAATTCATGAACTTTCCTGATTTTCAGCTTAGAGAGAGTTCGTGACAATAAAATTACATTCTGACTAATGGGTTCACTTATGTTGTGTGTGTGGATAGGGGGCTTATTACGGAAGAGAGTAATAGCTAATAGGGGTCACCAGGAGGTGGTGGTAGAGGTAGGTTCCTATTCCAGAGGAGGAAATGGGAGAGTGGGGAGAAAAGGGAGAAAACAGCTTTAAGTAATCTGTTCAACGGAAGTTTGTGAAAAAACACTGGATGTTGTTAATGAGCTTGCCAATGTCATCAGAGTCACTCTCTGCTCATTGACACTCTGTAAGCTGGGCCACCAGGCTATGTATTTATTCACTGCTTCATTGATGGGGGAAGGAGGTATTGTTGAAGCTCTTCTTCAGGACTGGCATAGAGCTAATGGTGGAAGGACAGCATCCCATAGGTCTCCTTTCTTCTTCCCAAATCCCATCCAGTTGGCAGAGGAGGCTGGAGGATCCAGCGACGCTTCTTCTCTTCCTCTTTTATGAGCATCCTTACCAGCAAAAAGGAAACACCAGGAAGAATAGGAGAGCAGGGGCCAGGTTCCTTACAGAATCCCTGCCCAGGCTGTCCCAGGCATCAAGTCTTTTGCTTACTATGCCCTCTAAAATAGTTCACACATGAATCTGTTCTTGAGAAGGCTCTTGTTTTCTTTCCTTGTCAGGCCACACCTTAGTGATCAGCTTTATGAAGGTTTTCTTGGCAGCTACACAAGGGAGACACCAGTACATAAAGGTTCCATTAAAGGGTGGCATCACAAGGGAGCTAAATGGGCATCAAAGTTAAACTACTCAGCTCTTGATGTTGCAGGCAATCATGGCAGCTGGTTTCTTATTTTCCTATTCAGCATGCTATATTTTATGCATGAGCCCTATTTTGTCAACCCTTAGCTCTATGCTTCCTCACAACTTCAGGTTACTGTGTCTAAGCAAGGTAATGGAGATTGTAATCAGAAGCAGCTATATAACATGCAAGTTAGTAAGGGAGAGCAAATACACATGGATGGACAACTCTACCCCCCTAAACCACATTTCAAAACAACACCAGCACAGAGCAAACAATAGAATTCAAAGTGGAGTGGCTGCATTGTCAGAGTTGTGAGAGGTATCCTAGAGGACTTAAAATGTGGGAAGGTGATGGTTCCCATGCTCATAATTGCTTCATAATCAGGAGATCACCGGGGTTCTTTTCTAGTCAGTATTTAAATCTCAATAGTAATCTTGATATTTTCTATTTTTGTATGGAATTATTAGCCCATGTTAAGTATTATTTATTGTCCTGCAGATATTAGGAAGAAAAATGTCCTTAAGGACAGTTCGTAGGGGATCAAGGCACTTGCAAGCTTCTAATTGGCCTTGGAAAGAATGACATTTTGCCACCTGAAGTGCCAGGGGAACAAGTACAGAGTGTACTTTCTTCCTAATGAGATTTGGGGGGTTGTGGAGCAGGTGGGGGGTCTTCCAGATTTTCTGTTTCTTGAGTAGAGTGTCCAGAAAGATAGAATTGAACAGTGAAGTACATTGCAAAGGGCAGGGTGACCCAGCAATTCAGCATCCCTTAAATCTATACTGATTTCCCTCAAAACTAGCTTGAGGCCAAAGTCTATTGGGACAATAAGGATATCCTTGGAGGGAGAAGCCTTATTCTGGGAGACAAGAACTATGCATTCCAAATATGGTTTGGAATCTTATTTTAATTGTGACTTTGAACATGTTACTTCCATAATTCTGTTTTTTTATTCTATTAAACACAGAGAATTTCCTTGCCTGGCTGTAGAAATTGATCCCATCATGTCTTTAGAATATGAGAGCTTTGTATTTATTTTAGTGCTTGGGATTGAATCCAGGGGCATTCTACCTCCAAGCTACATTCCCAGCCCTTTTTATTTATTATTTTTAAATTTTAAAACAGGATCTCCCAGCTGGGCATGGTGGGGCACGCTTGTAATCCCAACATTTGGGAGGCTGAGACTGGAGGATCCGGATTCGCGGCCAGCCTCAGCTGCTTAGTGAGGCCCTCCACAACTTAGTGAGACCCTGTTTCAAAATAAAGAATAAAAAAATAGGACTGGAGCTGTAGCTCGGAGGTAGAATGCCCCTGGGTTCCATCCCCAGTACCGCAAAAATAAATAAAATAAAACAGGATCTCCCTAGATTGTTGAGTCTCACTAAATTGCTGAGGCTGACTTCAAACCTGTGATCCTCCTGTCTCAGCCTCCCAAGTACTGTAATTATAGACATGCACCACCACACCCTGCTGAATATGAAAATTTTTATATTGAACACATAATGGTATGGGAAGAGAGTGAGATGGATATGGCAGTGCCAGGAGTTAGAAAATTGAAAATGTAGTACTGCTTCAGTGAGTTCCACAGATAGAGAAATATAGAAGCAAATGCAATTATGGACTGTATCTCCTACTAGTCCCTCCTGTCACTTTGCCTCCTTCTTCTATCAGTTCTTTACTGCTATGGACTGAATAGTGTTCCCACTTCATCTGTTGAAGCCTTAGGCCCTAGGTGATAGCATTTGGAGACAAAGCCTTTGGGACATAATTCCTTTTAGATGTAGTCATGAGGGTTGGGGATCTCATGTTGGGATTAGCACCCTTAGAAGAAGAGATACAAGAGAACTAGTCATGACTTTCTCTCTGCCCCCATCTCTTTCATCAAGTGAGAAAATAGCCATCTGCAAATCAAAAAGAGAAGCTCCACCTGATACCAGCCATATTAGCAACCTGATCTGGGACTTTCAGCCTCCAGAACCATGAGAAAATTTATTTATTTCACTTAAGGCACCAATCCCTGACATTTTTGTTATTGTAGCTGGAGTAGATGAAGACAATTATGATTTACTAAACAGGGCCTGTCATATGACCTATAAGGAAAGCTAGTCCAATATCACCAATCAAAATTTATGTTCTTGGGAATTGAGAAAACAGTATGTTTCTAGGGGGTCTTTTTGCAGGGTAATCCAAAATTTTTATTCCATATAGTAAGAAACTGGGTTTGATTATCCAGCTTTATCTACCACCCTTCCATTATGCCCTTTGTGTATTCTTCACTATTTTTTTTTCTTTTCTTCACATTTGCTACTCTGCAGTCATGGGAGCAAAGGTACTGGAGGACATTACAACAGAGTTCAAAACTATTGCCTTCTTTTGGGGCATGAGCATAAGCTATTTATCTAATTCTTCTCAGCTATGGGCTACCTTTTGCATTTCTTAGTATATGGTCATTATGTTGCAACATAGATTTTGCACCTCTTTTATGTTACTGTGTTCCTTGAGGACTCTGAACTCTTGGCAGATAATACATCAACAAGTTAATTAAGGCAGTATTTATTCAGCATCTATGGCATGCCAGACTCTGTTCTAGACGCTGAGATACAATGATGAATAAGAAAGATAAATACATTTTTTTTCTTATGATGTTTGTATTCAAGTAGGGGAAAGAAAGACAATACATATATAAGCCAACAAGTTTAACAACATAATCTCAGCTGATAATAACTGCTATGAACAAAATATAACAAAGAATTTCTGGGTCACTGACTACTTATATAAGCTGTTAATTTAAATGTACTGGGTATATGCATAGTACATAAGAAATGTAAGTGTGGTTGAAGATAAGAAAGACAGATGACATCAAAGACTTCATGAGGAGGAGTCCAGAAGGCTATGGTGAAGAATTTAGATGTAATTTTGGTTGGAATGTAAAGCCTTTGATGAAATCAATTATGTCTCATTGTCCTATATGGAATTGTAAACTTGGGACTTAATGGGTTAAGAAGGGAAGAAAATGGGTTCAATTTACACTTCACAAAGATGCTTCTGACTTCAGTCCAGAAGATAGACTGTAGTGGGCCATGGTGAAAGCAGGAATCCAGATTGCAGTGAAGACTATTGTAGTACTCTCTGAGAAAGGTAATAGTAGATTGGGTTAAGGTGTTTTAGTGAGGTTTGAGAGAAGTCTTTGAATACTGAATATCTTTTTAGTAGAGCAAGGAGAATTTGATGGGCTGGATATAGTAGTAGTATTTATTACCATGAGATTATGGTCATCTTTGTAGCCCTTGCTCATCTTTGTCATTAAAAAAAATCGTCTATTGGTTTTCAATGTTTCTAAGTTTCACCATAGTATGTCTTAGTACAGTTTACTTTCATAAATTTTGTTAGGTATTCGTTTGTACTCTTTAATCTGGAAGCTATTTATTAGGTTCTGGGAATTTTCCTTGACTGATTTCTTTGATGATTCTCTCCCCTCTATTTTTTCTGTTCTTTCAAGAAAATCTATAATTTCTAGATTGGATCCCTTGGTTTGACCTTCTACTTAAAGAAATATTTTTCCATTACTTCTTTTGAAATTTTCTTTCTTATATCATTCAAAATAACTGAGGGCTCTTTTATTTAATGCTCATTTTAATAGTATACTGTTCTTTTTAAATTACTACAACATTTTCTTTTATATTTTTGAAAACCTTAATGATTCCTGAAATCTCTTTTCCTATGTTGTTGTTTCTTCTTTTTTTTTTTTATATCATTCTTTCATGATAGAATTCCCACAATCACATGTTTCGGTGTTAAATGAGACACCAAAAGGCCAATTAAATATTTCGTCAAGATGAGCCTCTACAGGATGAGTTGGCTGGATTCCTTCCCGTGATGAATTTCTACTTATCTATAGACACTTTTCTATAAGTCTGGTAAAAAATCTCTCAGAAAGTAATTTAATTTTCCAGTCTTCCAAATAGGGGATATGAACCTCTGCAATAGGTTTCTGGGAGCCGAGAAGGAAAGCAGAGTTGGCAGTCTCAACATGTATAGCTAGATTTTCATTTGATCTTACACTCAGTCCTATATTAGATTATCCTGCCCATATAGCCTCTATTTTGATTATTAGATAATAAATCTCCAGTCATTTGTGAGAAGAAATTATGTGGGGGAATTACCTAGTTGTAAAGAATGAAAGAGGTGATTTGGAGACATATTGGTCCATAAACTAACTTGCAACTGATCTCTCTATTTTGGGCTCCACATTTACCCTCACAAACAAGTATGTGATGCTGAACTGAGCTTGCTGGGATTTCAGTGGTCAGACTGTGTCATTTATTTCCTTAGTGCTGGTTTAAAATTCTGGTTTCTCACTCACCAAATGCTGTGTGCATGTATGTTTCTATCACTCTGAACCTGACTATTATGTATAATTACAATGCATCAATTAAAAAGTTATCTACATGTACAGCTAATTGCTAAATATTCTCCAAAGCAATATAGAAATTGATTTATCTGTATATTCAATAAAGGATACTGATTCCATTGTGATGTTTATGCAGTTACCTATTAAAATTCTCTCTAGAAGTGTGTGTGTGTGTGTGTGTGTGTGTGTGTGTGTGTGTGTGTGTGTGTTAGGGGTGGTTCATGGAAAAATAAAGGAAGGAGGAAAAGAATAAAAGATGTAAAAGAAGTACACGGGGGTATGAATGTATTGAAGGGAAGAGGAATGTTTAGGAAAAAATATAAAGCATTGTCTTTTTTTAAAATTCTGGTTTGTTGGATCTGCTAATAAGCTAATATTTGCTCTCTTGTTTTCTTATTCCTAAATGTTGCTATTCTCATTCTCTTTTCAGGTTTATGCTTCTAAAATATTATGTCATTTATAGATGATATGAGTTCCTAGTCTACTCTCTATAACTAGAAACCATTATTTCTCATCATGACATTTAACATGTTTATTATAGTACTTCCTGTATACTTATGTATTTGTGTCTCTCATTTATTTTTAAATTAAATTTATTTTAAAATCATACATAAAATATAAAATTGTACATATTTATGGGATATCATGTGATGTTTTCAAACATGTATACATTGTATAATGTTTAAGTCATTTTATTTTTATTTATTATTTATTTATTTATTTATTTATTTATTTATTTATTTATTTATTTATTTATTTATTTATTTATTGTGGCATTGGGAATGGAACCCAGGAGCACTTTACCTCTGAGCTATGACCCCAGCCCAATTTTATTCTTTTATTTTGAAACAGTATCTCATTAAGTTGCGGAGGGTCTCACAAGTTGTTGTGTTTAAGTCATTTTAAACATATCTATCTCCTCAAATGTTTACCACGTTTCAATGGTGAAAATATTGAAACTCCTTTCTCCTAGCTTTTTTAATATATGAGACATTATTTTTTATGTATATCCACCAAACTGTGCAACAAATAGCATACCAGAACTTGTTGCTTCTAACTGTAACTTTGCATCTACTGATCAGTCTTCCTAGTTCCTCTCTCGCAAGTGCTCTCCCCAACCTCTCATAACTACCACTCTACTCTCAACTTCTATGAGATCAACCTTTTTAGATTCTGCATGAGTGAGATAATGCAGTGCCTTATCTTTCTATGCCTGTCTTACTTTACATGACATAATGATCTCATGCTTTTGTAAATTATAGGATATCATTATTTTTCATAACTGAATAGTATTCCATTTTGTATATGTACCCTATCTTCTCTATTCATTTATCAATTAATGGAAAATTAGGATACTTCCCTATCTTAACTATTGTTAATAAAGGAAAAATGGCCTGGGTGGTGGTACACACCTTATAATCCCATACTTGGGTGGCTGAGACAAAACAAATGAAGTTTCAAGGACATCCTCAGCAACTAAGTAAGATCTGATTTCAAAATAAAAAAGGGCTGAAGGTGTATCTCAAAGGTGGAATCCACAGTACGAATACTACGACTATAACTATTGATGATAATAATGACAATAATAATAACAATAATGCTGCAATGAAACATTCAGATATCTGTTTTCCATTCTGATTTCATTTCCTTTGGATATGTACCCAGTCCTGAGATTGCTGGTTCATATGGCAGTTTTACTTTTTAATTTTTGAGAAACCTCCATTCTGTTTTCCATAATGATTACTAATTTACATTTCCACCAATGATGTGTAAGAATCCCTTTTTCTCTACATCTTTACCAGCACATGTTATCTTTAGGCTTTTTGATAATATCCATTCTTATTGGAGTATTGTGATATCTCATTATGGTTTTGATTTGCATTCCCATTTTTTCACATATCTATTGGTCATTTTTATCTCTTATTTTGAGAAATGTCAATTTAGGCATATTGTCCTTTTTAAAATGGGTCGATTAGGTTTTTCCAAAGTTGAATTTTTGGAGTTTTTTACTATATTTTGGATATTAACATTTTTAATTTGTATACTTTTTCTCCTGTTCTGTAGGCTGTCTCTTCATTCTGTTTCTTGTTTCCTTTGCTGGACAGAGGCTTTTTAGTTTGATGTAATCCCATTTATCTATTTCTACTTTTGTTTCCTATGTTACTGGGGTTTGTCAGAAAAAAACTCTTTGCCCATTCCAATGTTCCAATGTTTCCCCTATGTTTTCTTCTGCAGTTTCATACTTTCTGGTATTACATTCAAGTATTTAATCCATTTTTAGTTGACTTTTATAAATTGTGAGAAATGAAGTCATTTTCATTTTTCTACTTACATATATCCACTTTTCCCAGCACCTTTTATTGAATGGACCACATGTTCTTAGCACCTTTATAAAGAATTAGTTGGCTATAGATGTGTGGGTTTATTTTTAGGCTATTTTGTTCCATTGCTCAGTGTATCTGTTTTTATATCATTATCATGCTGTTTTGATTACAATAGCTTTGTAGTATGTTCTGACATCAGGTAGTATAATGCCTCTTGCTTTCTTCTTTTTGCTCCAAATGGCTTTTCAAAGAGAGAGAGAGAGAGAGAGAGAGAGAGAGAGAGAGTGTGTGTGTGTGTGTGTCTGTGTGTGTGTGTCTGTGTGTGTGTGTGTCTGTGTGTGGTTTCTTATGTTACTGATATTTTGATAGGCACTACTTTTTTGTTGTTAACAGAGGCTGAACCCAGGGGCATTCTTCCTCTGAGCCACACCTCCCAGCCCTTTTTAATTTTTTTTTTAAATTTTGAAACAGGGTCTCAATAAGTCACTGAGGCTGGCTGAGAACCTGTAATTCTCTTATCTCAGCTTCCCAAGTACTGGAATTACAGACATGCACCACTGCTAAACTCATCCATTTTATCTGGAACTTAATTCATTATAAAGGGCAGAGTCCTCTTGACCTAATCACCACTTAAAGATCCCACTTCTTAATACTGTTATCATGGAAATGAAATTCAACATGAATTACAAAGGGAACATTCTAATCATAGCAGACCAGAATCAAGAGAAAGTTAGAAGGCAGAGTTAGATGGACTTGATTATATTTAGATAAAAGAAGAAGTAAAAAAAAAGTTATTATCAATGACTCATGGGTTTCTGGCTAAGTGAATGGTGGTACCTTTCACTCAGATGGTCAGAAAAACTTGGAGGAAGACAAGAATAGATATGGGAAACAAATAGAAGCCTTAATTTTCCCTCCTGCTTCCTCAATTGTCCAAAGGTTTTAATTTGGCTATTATGACTCAAAATATAAAAAATGGCTTGAGTTACTCCAATTTCAGGTATTTTATTTTGCCCTTTTAGATAGACTTAGCTAAGTAATAGAACAAGTAAAAACTATTCTTTTTTTTTTCAGTATGAACAAATGGTTAATAGAAGTACAGCTTAATCCATAGAGAATCAGTTGGGTGTGTAAAATCTGCCAGCTGAGGATGAGATGTCTTATGTTCTAGACTTGGCTATGTCAGTAACTCACTGCATGATTTGGGACTGATCACATAACTTCAGTGCCTGTATATGTAAAACCGGGCTGTTTATGTATTAATTATACTCTTGCTAATCTCTTTGCTAATGGAGAATGTGTAGAAGATTTATGTCTATGTTGAGATCTAAAAAGAATACTTATAAGGAAATAATGTACAAATACATTCTGGATAGAAACTTACAATGTGTTAACCTATAGAACAGTTAACAGTAACTACTATTTAATGAAAGTCCATTATATGCTATTTGTTTTACCTATGTTTTCTTGTTTAATCATCCAAATAACCATAGAAGCCACTACTATCTTCATTTTATGCAGGAAAAATGAAACTCAGAGAGGACAACTTGGACAAAGGAGCACTGGTAGTTATTGAGAAATCCAAAATCTGACCCAATTTTGTTTTACTGCAAAGCCATTACATTATCTACTTGAAAATACTGTCTTTTGTGTATAGCAGGTTGCTTCTGAAATATGTCACTGGACTGTGACCCATTGAGTCTTGAAAGTGGAAGAAAAACTCTGTAAATCATCTATCCAATCATTTGTTTTATGCTGTAGAAACTGAAGACAAAAAGGGGCTGTTATTAACCAAAAGTTAGATAGCTGGTTAGAGTTAGATCTGAGGCTAGGCACTATCTCTTAGATAATCTGTCCAGTGCTCTTTCTAATTAGGGAACCTAAAGATAGGGCCTGATCTTAATCAGTGCAAATGTGTAACTATGGCTCTTACAGTGATCTTAGGACAATAAACATGTTGTAATAGAATTGCCTGGCATTTGGAGGAAAAAATGGGTAGGAGCCTTTTTTTTTTAATGTTTGCACAAACATAAGATATGGGTAAGGAAAGACAGCCTATTTACACAGTAGCCTTTCAGTTAGCATAAGATTTCCCCAGGGGAGGATGAATGATTTTGTATTATATGATGTGCATCATTTTTGTTGAACACTTCACAGTCGGCCCATGATTAGCCATTTTTATGGAGAGAAGTACAAGAAGCTAAATGGCTTGGTCTTTCCAGAAGAAACAATTGGGGAGCTGGCCAAAATGTGGAAGGTATTCTTGAAAAAAGTAACAAGAAATTACAGGTGAGTGGAGTGGCCGTGTGCAATTTGGTGAAGTCACACACAGAGTGTGGTTGAGAGGAGAGAACCACAGGGTGAGTTCTTTCACCAAGAGCCACTGATTTGGGCATACAAAAATACCTGATCTATTTTGATGTGTCTGCCTGGGGTCTATAACTTGAAAAACTACAGGCAGAGACAAGTTTTTCTTAGTAAATTGCTTTTCTCATTTGTATTTTATGTCTGCAGAGGGAACACACAATAAATTTGGGTAAGAATGTAACAGGCAGAATCAGAGCTGATGAATTCCATGCTTACGTAAATTAAGACTTCCAATCTTCGCATCTTTCTTTTTCCCTGTCAGTAGACTTAGTAAAACAAGACAGATGTTCCAAGTTATCAAACTCCTGTCCCATTACTCAGGGATTTTGGAAGACTAGCATTGTGATTGCTTTGTTAAAATAAAAGAGAATTTAGTGGGCTAGGGTGTGAGGGGGAGAGGCATTGAGGAGGGTCAGCATATCAAAGAGATGACTTGTGTTCCTAAGTGACACCAGTGGGGAGAAAGCCCAGGATCCAGCCCCCTACAGTAATCAACAAGCAGCTACCACTCTTGCTTTCTTGAGATCCTGCAGAAAGCCAGCCCTCACAGTCATCCTGACCCTGAGAGTTGAATCCTGGGGAAGGAGCTGAGCAAATGCGTGTCAGTTTGACTTAGCACTCACCTTTCTTTTGTTGTTGACTTTTTAAAATTGCAGAACTTGAACAACTTTACTGAATCATACTTCATGCATTTCAAACATTCTGAGTGCCCATCTGACCTTTTTAAGGTACAATCATGGTTTTCTGTGGCTTGAAGTTATTTCACAAATATGTTTCCTTTGGTTGTTTCTAGTGATTATGTGGCCATCTAGCTTGTTAATAACTAATAGAGTGTTTAGTCACCCTCCAGTTACTAGACACTTGGTATTTTTCATGATATGTCTTTTTCTTTTTCAGCTATTCACATCCCTCATCAAACTCTACTCACCTTTTGAAGTCCATTTTCAGCCCCGCCTTCCCCATAAAACCCTTCTCTCCACATCCATACTGCTTCACCTCCAAGAATGAAATCATCTCCCCTTTGCTCCTGTAATTCTTGGTCTTTATTTCTATGATAGAAGAAATTTTACTTAAAATTGCCTTCCTTAGAGCCGGGCGTGGTGGCGCATGCTTGTAATCCCAGCATTCGGGAGGCTGAGACCGGAGGATCCGGGTTCGCGGCCAGCCTCAGCTACCTAGTGAGGCACTCCGCAACTTAGTGAGACTAGGTTTCAAAATAAAGAATAAAAAATAGGGCTGGGGGTGTAGCTCAGAGGTAGAATGCCCCTGTGTTCAATCCCCGGTGCCGAAAAAAAAAATTGCCTTCCTTAGTACGTTATGGGTTCCTTAAGGGCAGGGATTGTGTATTACACATAAATGAATCATGTAAGCATATAACATTGTGATTTACAGATATGCACAGACTATAGATGAATATTTAATCAGCAACATGATGAACATTTTTGCATAATTTATTTTCATTTACTTTGGATTACTTCTAGCAAATATATTCCTACAAAAGGAGCTAACTGGACAAAGAGCAGTTACAGTCCCTAAACATACATTGCCACCAGCGATTTACATGGTGACTTGTTTCCTAACTGCCAATGCCAGTTGGCTAAGTAGGACAAGCCTAGAGGGAGAAAGTGTGGCTTGAGAAAAACAAAGACAAAAGTTGCTTAAGAAAGACAAAGACAAGGGATAGATTCAGGAAGGCTAACAGTGAATACTGCCGCCCTGAGTTTATTTTTCAGGGTGTTTTTATACAATCATATAAGGAAGATCATCTGAGAAAAACATCAGAAGAAAAACATCAGGAAATTTTGATTCATACTACAGAAAAAGATCACATGTAAAGATTAAAAACATACTCTTACAGAAAATCTCATTGTTTTAGGAAAACACATTATTCCCAAAACCCTGTAGCCATACATTAATATTTTACCTAACCTATTATCTAAAAGTATATTGCATACTTCTGCCAAAGTTTACCATTCAACTGACTATTTTCATTAACCCTTAAGAAAACCTATTAACCCTACAAAATCCTACTAACTTTGTGGCCAGCACTTATGCACACACCTGACGTCCATGGTTAGCACATAGTTCTTTTATGCACTCTTGGCATCAGCATAGAATGTACTTCAGATAGACATGGACTGTAAACAGCCCTTAGACTCTGAGGTCTTAACTCTTTCGTACATCATGGTCTCCGACACCTAACAGTTATCTTTATTACATACAGACCTACCATGTTGGGGAAATTTTTATGTTTTAATTTGCATTTTGCTGAAGTTGTATGTTTTTTTCTGAAATAACATACTCAAAGTGCTTCATACTGTACAAGATGTTTTTATGCTTGGTGACCAAGATAAATGCATCAAATGATCTTCATACATTGATCTCCCGTGCATTATTATTTCCTTATATGAGTAGTGTGGTTTAAAAATTCTGCTCACTGTGTGTGTGTGTGTGTGTGTGTGTGTGTGTGTGTGTATGTGTGCATTGTAATCATACATCTTTGTTAGGTACAAGCTGGTAAAGGCATACATGCATATATTTTTCATTTAACCCTTCCCCAATTCCTATTCCACTCCCTCGCCTTACCTCCTTCTCAGATTCAGTTTAGTGATTGAGTTTGATATGTTTGTGAAAGTACCATCATGTGCATTAGGGTGTTTCCCCATTCTTACATCATCTTCAGTTAAGTCAACTTCTTTGCTCATCTAAGGTTTCTTCTTCTTCATCTGGAGTCCCTTTTACGCCCCATCTCTCCCTAGCATCCGCATATTAGGGAGAACATATGATTTTTTTTTTACTTTTTATGACTGAATAATCTCATTTAACACAATGTTTTCCAGTTCCATCCATTTCCCTGCAAATGACATGATTTTGTTCTTCTTTATTACAGAGTAAAATTCCATTGTGTACTTATCCCATAGTTTTGTAATCCATTCATCTGTAGATGGACATCTTGGCTGGTTCCATAGTTTGACAATTGTGAATTGTACAGCTGTAAACATAGATACACATGCATCAGTCTGATTGTTTGGTTTCCATTCTTTTGGGTAGATACCCAGAAGTCATATTGCTGGATAATATGACAGGTTCATTCCCATTAATCTTAGGATCCTCCATACTGTTTTCCAAAGTGGTTGCACTAATCTGCAATCCCACCAGCAATGAATTAGGGTTCCCATTTCTCAACACCCTCACCAGCATTTGCTGTTGTTTGTATTTTCAATGATTGCCATTCTAATTGGGGTTAGGTGAAATCTCAAGGTAGTTTTTATTTGCATCTCTCTGATTGCTAATGATGTTGAACATTTCCTCATATATTTATTGGCTATTTGTATGTCTTCCTTTGTGAAGTGTCTATTTAGTTCACTTCCCCATTTTTTGATTGGGTTGTTTGTTTTCTTAGTTGTCAGTTTCTTGAGTCCTCTATATATTTTGGATATTAGTCTTCTATTTAAATTTTAAATGTTAGGCTATTCTGGGAAGATTCACAGTAAACTATATAACAGAAGAAATGGAAAGGGAGGTAGTCAACTTTATAGAGAACAAGTACTGTAGATTTAAATGTATCTAGAAATAAGTACATGAGTGAATTTTAAAAAATATGAAAGGTAGCTGGGCGTGGTGGCGAACGCTTGTAATCCCAGCACTTGGAAGGCTGAGACCGGAGGATCCAGGTTCGTGGCCAGCCTCAGCTACTTAGTGAGGATCTCCGCAACTTAGTGAGACCCTGTTTCAAAATAAAGAATAAAAAATAGAACTGGGGGTGTAGCTCAGAGGTAGAATGCCCCTGAGTTCAATCCCCAGTGTAGCAAAAAAATTATATATATATATATATATATATATGTATATATATATGTATATATATATGTATGTATGTATGTATGTATGTATATATATGAAAGTCACTTCAATAAATATGAGTGCTAATTATCTCCAGCAAGTAAATATTCAAACATATTAACCCAGATAATAATAAGCCTGTTCTTGTTGTTATCATGACAGTAGTTATGTGCTGATAGGGATGTCGACTGATTTCCTTTATAAAACCTTAATCTTGCATGTTTATTTCCTTTAAAAAGAAAAAGTTATTTAATATTCTTTTAAATAAGAAAGATTTTATCGTGTTTTAAGGAATAATAGTCACTTAATCACTCAAGTAATATTTAATGAATACCTAAAATGCATACGGATGTCAAAAAAAAAGTTATCCTAAAATGACAAATGTGAAAGATGACATGAGAATGTGAAACTAACATTTAAAAAGCCTGTCTTTCTTATGACACAAGAGATGTGAACAGCCTAGAGCTGTTTGTTTAATTCTTCACTGGTTGAACATTTCTCAGTGGAGAGGCAGAGAGGATGATGTGTGTGGAGGGTGAGTGGGAGAGCAAAGAGTGTGGTTCTGTAAGCAGGAGCTGAAGCATGTAGCAGAAAATATTCATATTGACATATTCCTCCTCCCTCTTTCATCTTCAATGATGGAATAATAATTGTGATCCATTCCATGTGTATTGTATCACCCTTCAGAGTTTATGGAAATCAAGAGGATCATCAGAAACAAACTACTTTGGAAAACTACACTCCAACAAAATGGAAAATCTAGAAGAAATTGAGAAATTTCTAGACACAAATAACCTTCCCAAATTGAGTCAAGAAGATATAGAAAACTTAAACTGACCAATAGGAATCAGAGATAGAAGCAGCAATAAAGAGTTTACCATCAGACAAAAGCCCAGGCCCAGAGGATTTTCCAAGTGAATTTTATAAAACATTTATAGAAGAGCTAATCCTAATACTTCTCAAACTATTTCATGAAATAGAAAGAAATGGTACCCTTCCAAACACATTCTATGAAGCCAACATCACATTAATACCAAAGCCAAATAAAGAGAGCTCAAGAAAACTAGAGGCCTATATCATTGATGAACCTAGGTGCAAAATTGCTAAACAAAATACTAGCAATGCTCATTCAAAACCACATCAAGAAAACTATACACCATGACCAAGTCAGGTTCACCTCAGGGATGCAAGGCTAGTTTAACATACTAAAAATAATCCATGTAATTCACCACATAAACAGACTCAAAGACAAAAATCACATGATCACCTCAATTGATGCTGAAAAAGCATTTGATAAGATCCAACACCCATTCATGCTAAAAGCACTGCAGAGAATTGGAATAGAAGGAACATACCTCAACATCTTAGAGGCAATATACAAGAGGCCCACAGCCAACATCATATTAAATGGGGAAAAACTGAAAGAGTTCCTACTAAAAACAGGAACAAGACACAGATATCCATTATCACCACTTCTGTTCAACATAGTACTTGAGACTCTAGCCAGAGTAATAAGGCAAGAGGAGGAAATCAAAGGGGTAAAAATAGGGAAAGAAGAACTAAAACTATACCTCTTTGCAGATGACATGGTACTATACTTAGAAGACCCAATAAACTCAGCCAAAAAACTTACAGAACTGATCAACAAATTCAGCAAAGTGTCTGAATACAGATCAATCTTAAAAAATCAGAAGCTTTCTTGTATGCCAACCATAAATCACTGAAAAAGAAATCCAGAAAACAATTCCACTCACAGTAGCACCCTGAAAAATAAAATACTTAGAGATAAACGTAACCAAAGGGGTAAAAGATCTCTATAAGGAAAACTACAAAAATTTTAAAAAAGAAATTGATGAAGACCTTAAAAGATGGAAGGACATACCATGCTCTTGGATAGGCAGAATAAATATCATCAAAATGGCCACCCTCCCAAAAGTGATCTACAGATTCAATGCAATATCCAAGAAATTACCAAGATCACTCCTCACAGACATAGAAAAATCAGTCCTTAAATTAATTTGGAACAACAAAAATCCCAGAAGAGCCAAAGTAGTTCTTAGCAACAAGAACCATGTAGGAGTCATCACAATACCTGACTTCAAACTCTACTACAAAGCCACAGTAATAAAAACAGCCTGGCATTGGCACAAAAGCAGACACATAGACCAATAGAGCAGAATAGAAGATACAGAAACAAACCCACCTCTTTACAGTCAAATGATTTTTTATAAAGGAGCCAAAAACATACATTGGAAAAAAGATAGCCTCTTCAACAAATGGTGTTGGCAAAACTGGATAACCATATGCAAGAAAATGGAAATAAACCCCACTTTCTCACCCTACACAAGAGTCAAGTCAAGATGGATCACAGACCTGGAAGTCAGACCAGAGACCTTACAGCTACTTGAAGAGGGCATAGGCCCAACACTTCAACACATAGGCACAGGTAAAAACTTTTTCAATGAGACCCCCAAAGCACAAGAAATTCAAAGGAAGATCAATACATGGGATTGCTTTAAACTGAAGAGCTTCTGTGCAGCAAAGGAAACTATCAAAAACCTCAACAGTGACCCCACAGAGTGGGAGAAAATTTTTGCCATCTACTCTTCTGATAGAGGAGTAATATCTAGAATATACAGAGAACTCAAGAAACTCACAGCTAAGAAAACAAATAACCCAATAAAATGAGCAAAAGATCTAAGTAGACACTTCACAAAACAAGAAATACAAATGGCCAATAAATGTATGAGGAGACATTCAACATCATTAGCAATCAGAGAGATGCAAATCAAAACTACCTTGAGATTTTACCTAACCACAACCAGAATGACAATCATCAAGAACACAAACAATGACAAATGCTGGCGAGAGTGTGGAGAAGTGGGAATCCTAATACATTTTTGTTTGTATGGCAAATTAGTGCAACCAGTTTGGAAAACAATATGGAGGATCCTCAGATTAATGAGAATGAACCTACCATATGATTCAGCAATACCACTTCTGGGTATCTACACAAAAGAATGGAAACCAAATTATCAGACCGATGCATGTGTATCTATGTTTATAGCTACACAATTTGAATTGCCAAACTATGGAACCAGCCAAGATGTCCATCAACAGATGAATGGATTACAAAACTTTGGGATATGTACTCATGAAATTTTACTCAGCCACAAAGAAGAACAAAATCATGTCATTTGTAGGCAAATGAATGGAACTGGAAAACATTATGTTAAATGAGATTATTCAGTCACAAAAAGTAAAAAATCATATGCTCTCCCTAATATGTGGATGCTAGCAAGAAAATGGGTCATAAGAGCGACTCCAGATGAAGAAGCAGCAACCTTAGGCGAGCAAAGAAGTTGACTTAACTGAAGGTGATGGTGAGAGGAGGGACACCCTAATGCACATGATGTACTTTCAAAAACATATCAAAGTCAATCACTGAACTGAACATGAGAAGGGGGGAGGGCGAGGGAGTGGGATGGGAATTGGGGAAGGGTTAAATGAGAAATGTGTGGATACATGCCTTTATCAGCTTGTACCTAACAAAAACATATAATTAAAATGCACCAATTAAAAAATAAAATTTAAAAAAATTTTAAAATGATACTAATGTACACACCGAATACTTATTCCATTTGGTAAAATATGAAAAAGGTATTAATACATAAATGGTAGTGGCTAAGAAGGAATGGAGAAAATAATTCAGTGAGTAATATGTTCTAAGTGCTTCACTTATAATGTTTCATTGAATTTTCCAAATTGTCCTTTGACATAGTCCTCCTTTACAAAGCAAACTAAAGTTTGCATAGGTTGAGTACTAGCTTACATTACTAGTGATTGCCAGAATTCAAATAGGTCAATATGGTTTCACAATCAGAGTTCCTAACTACTAAACCAGGTAATCAACCTATATTAGTTTCTGGTAAATTGGAATATACAACTATTTTTTTTCAGCATTGGAGATGCGGATGGAACCCAAGCCTTACACATATTAGACAAATGCTCTGTACCACTGAGATACATGCCCAACCCCTAGCTTTTTTATAAATCAAGATTGGAATTGATCTTTAGAGGTCCCCTGATCCAGCCTCTAGACAAATCCAGGAACCACTTTTAGACATAATTCCCTGATGGCCATCCAGTGATCTATAGAAGCTCTGAATTGGTTTAGATACTATAGAACAAGATGGAACCACATGGACTCATCCCTTCTCTTATTTGTGTTTCGCCCTGGGCAGGGCCCTGACATTTTTGTGTGTGTGTGTGAAGCAGAAAAAGTCACCTATAACCTGGAAGAGCAGGACAGAGTCAATGCACTTAGTACCAACTGGCTCCAAGCATTTTGTGAGTTGGTCTTTGCCCACACGTATCTGCTTAGTTTTGCATCTGCCTTCCCTTCATGCAGGCATGGTCAGAGGAATAAACCAAGTGATGATCTCCCAAAAGCTGCACAAATCCCAATGGGATCAATCCTTCTTTGGTTGATCTTTTGCAGGATCCAAGTGATAACCTTCAAACTTGAGCTCTGTCTCTTATGACCATTTAGAGACATTCTGATTTCTGCACCAATTAGTTAATGAAGAGATGGTCATGGTCCTTGCAAACCCTATAATGACCAACACAAATAGTGAGTATTAGTAACTTCTATTCTTTCAGAAATAATGTCACAAAAATAATAAAGGTGGGGGAAGGGTTGTTGTGAAGATGAAATTAGTTGACATATTTACCCTATTGTTACCTCATTTCCCATAATTGCTTGGTGTAGTTTAAGAGGAGAGAGAATGAAATTGGAAGTCTATAGCATCATTTTTCCAATAGTGTGTAGTCCAGTGTCAGTAAAGTGAATAAACCCTCTCTTCTCATTCCTTCAACAAATATCATCAGGTGCCTTTGGTCTCCATGGCCTTGCTTTCTTCCTTATTTGTGTTCTTTTTACTTTCTGAATTTTCTTTGCCTCTTTTTTTCCATTTACGTTTTTCTTTAGCCTTCACATTTTCCATGTTATGCCTAGGAAATGGCAATACCATTTGGGAAGGTTTTAAAGTGATACTATAGAAGGGTTGGCTAGTGCCAGAGATTTATGATTTTGAGTGGAACTGTTTGAGCCACATCATCCAATCTTCACGTATTTTCTCACTTGAGGCATGTCAAAAGATTCTTTCACTAGTCGAGAGTAATTCTCAAACTGTGTCAATGGATAATTCCTTAAGAGTCACTGAATTCATCCTTCCATGAATAACAGATGGCCCTCAGCTTGCAGACTTGTTTGGCATCTTCTTTATTGTTTATATGGTAACTGTGTCTAGTGGTCCTGATCATAATCAGCTCCCTCCTCCACATCCCTATGCACTTTTTCCTCTCTAATCTGTCCTTCCTTGATATCTGTTTGTCCTCCATCACAATACCAAAGACCTTAGTAAATTTATTATCTCAGTTACAGGAGATTTCTTTCCTAGAGTGTATGACTCAAATGGACTTGGTCATAATCTTTGCCTCAGCTGAATGCAATGTTTTGTCATCCATAGCCTATGACCACTATACTGCCATCTGTCACCCACTACTCTACCACATTATCATGTCCAGAGTCTGATGGCTCCTCTTGGTAGCAGGATGCTACCCTTAGTGGGTTAGTTAACATGGTGGCTGTAATGACTCCCATCACACAACTATTATTCTGTCAGCTACTTATCCTTTCACATTTCTTCTCTTCTTCTGTGATATCCCTTACTGTTGGCACAGACTTGCTTTGATCTCTGGATCACCCAGATCTTGGTTGTTGGCTGTGGGGGATTCACCCTGGTCACCTCCATTGTGGTGATCCTTGCCTCTTATATGTCTACAGTCATGACCATCCTGGGAATACCCTCAGCTTCTGCAAAACAGAAAGGCTTCTCCACCTGTGCCTGCCACTTGATTTCTATGGGCTTTTACTATGGGACAGCTATGTACATGTACCTGTATCCCTCTTGCTATGGATCCCAAGTAAGGAATCAGTTGGTCTCCAGGTTTTATATGATGGTAATCCCCATGTTAAATCCTCTCATCTACAGTCTGAGAAACCAAGAATTGAAAGTTTCCCTGCAGAAAATATTGAGACATAGTTCCTAATTGTCTATTTTATGTCTCAAGAATATAATAGGTTTTACAAAGATGTACTCACATCTTATTCACAGTGTTTTCTTTGCTTGCAAATCAAGCCTTATTTAGAACAATTGAATTGCCCTGGCTAAATATGCAGAAGTAGTTTAGATACACAGCAATACAGTGAGAGAAAAATATATGAACAAAGTAATATGTATTTCCAAAAGAGTTGCCTGATAAGAAATATTTAAGCAAGAAATAAGGAAATACATGTGTATAAATATTTCAGTTTGAGTGGTGAACTAGTAGGATAGCACATTGAAATAATTCAAAGCTACCAAGAGGGCTAGAAAACATATAATTTGACTGTAAGTTATAGATCAGAACCTGGATGGCAACTGGAATGCAAATAACTTTGTTTTACCAGACATACCTCTTGATTTAGCTTCCTGTCCACTGGCACTGGCACTGTCCTAGATCAAGGCAAACTCCTTTCTTGCCAGAATTAGCTAAATAGTCCTAAATCCCTTCTTCCTGAATCCATTCTGCATCTTGTCAAATGTACTGTACACATAACAAGCACAGTGGTTTAAATGTAAGTCCAACAATATCATTCCTCTCTTACCCTTCACATTGCTTAAAAAATGTCCATGTCTCCTTTTGCCTAAAAGATAGATACCCAACTTCTATATATGGCGCATAGATCTCTCCATTCCTTAATTCCCATTCTCCTTTAAAATCCAAACTTAAACCCCATCTTTCTTTCTAGGTAGGGTTTCCTAATATTTTAGAGGGAAGTGAGAAGTCATACTCTGTTTTCCACTATACTTTGTCTTATGATTCTTACCCATCTAGTGAAATACTCTGAATTTTTCTCAATCTTTATTTTGCCCACTTAGAATCTAACTCCTTGGAGAAATGGAGCCATATTTAGTTAACTTCTTCATTGCTCACCCTACAGTTGTCCCATTGGGTTTCATATTTTAAATTATTAAAAATTTATGACATTTATGTTAAGCCCCAAGTGAAGGACACTTCTGCATTCAGGTACCTGTACGACAGTCCTAACCAAATGTTCATTAGGTCAGTTTTGTTTATGTATAGGGGTTTCTTTTATCTATATCAGGTAGTATAGCACAGTGGTTAAGAGTACAAAGTATGTTGGCCAGGGGTGTAGCTCAGTGGTAAGGCACTGAATTCAACTCCCAGGAGAGAGAGAGAGAGAGAGAGAGAGAGAGAGAGAGAGAGAGAGAGAGAGAGAGAGAGATTGATTTGAAATCAAATTGCCAGACTTTGAACCTCACCTCCCTCACTTTCTTTTTTTAAATTTTTTTATTGTAGTAATTCGTGCAATATAGCATACATCTTTGTTAAGTACGAGTTGTTGACAACATATTTGCACACAGTTCTCATTTGACCCTTTCCCCAATTCCCACCCCAATCCCCTCCCCTTCCCTCCCCCTCCGGTTCACTTCGGTGAGTGACCTTGATATGATTGTGTAATTACATCATGTGCTTTAGGGCGTCCCTCTGCCCCCTGCGTCCACTACAATTAAATCAACTTCGTTGCTTATGGAGGGTCTCTCCTTTTCATCTGGAGACCCTCCTATGCCACATCCCCTCCCTAGCATCCACATATTAGGAAGAACATATGCTTCTTAACTCTTTGTGACTGACTAATCTCACTTAACATACTGTTTTCCAGTTGCATCCATTCTTATTCTGTGACCTAAACAAGTTACTTAGCCTTTCTCTGTTTGTTTCCTTATTTGTAAAATAATGATAATGTTTCCTATTTCCTAAGGTTGCTGTAAAGCTTAAATGAGGTGATACATTCACATTGGCTAGAATAGTGTCCAGACATAGTACGTACTCAGTAAGTGTCTCATGTTATCATTTTTATCATTTATAGCTTCTGGAAATCTACTTTTTTCCGATCTCCAATACAGGCATCATGTTTTGTTTATGCTGGCTTTGCTATGGATGTGTATTCCAATGTTATTTACAAAGTGTACACAGCACATAACAGAACTGAGTCTCCAGAGGCATCTCAGACTTATAGGGAACTCCACTACATCTGTGCAGAGTGAGCCCAGGCAGGTGTCACTTAGTAGATGTTTCAGTTCACACATCTCAGGGCCAGACCTGCTCAGCCTCTAGACTGCCTGAGCCAGCCTAGGGGACCACAAACCCAGTTTTGATGGTTCTCCACCGATATCTTATGGAGAGAATATCCTCATTGTCTTTTATGTAGTGGTTCCTGGTGCTTGAGTCAACGGTAATGACTATCCATGGGAATCTCACAAGTCTCCATCTCAGTCCTGCTGCCCCAGTGACAGTCCTTAAGGGCATGGGCATTCTGAGTGTCTTGGAGTAAGATGTTAGACTAGGAAGCCCAGACCAGCCCTTTCAGAGGGGACAAGGGTCCTCTCAGGGGGGAAATGAGGAGTTGTGGGCAGTGGGTGGAGGTCAAGGGTGAAGGCTCTATGAGGTAAGGCAGCAACTCTGCCCACTTAGGTGTTATGAGAAACACATGCTGGCCACTGTCTGCATCTGCTGGTCGGAGCTACAGAGAAACTGAGCCTTGCTTTCTAGGGGGCTCTCAGCACATGTCCACACTTTCCCCCATGCCCAGTGCACACTCAAGTGAGCTGCAGTACCTTCACTGGGGCATGCACTGCTCCAGCTATTCTGGCTGGGTATCCATCCTGCCCTGCCCTGGGCAGTGGCACTTAGAGCAGCATGTGGCCCTAGGCTCTTAGGCCAAGGGACACTGCAGGGATGGTCTTTGGCCTTGCCCAGCTTGGCCAGAACAAGTTCTCAGGCTGGAACCAGGGGCCTGAGCCAATGGGCAGGTGCGGGGACAGCCTTGCAGGGCTGAGTAGCAGTCCATCTGGCTGTGTGCTTTCCAGCTACTGTCCATTGCAAGGGCATTTTAGGCATTCCTTCATCTCAGAGTTGAGACTTTTTCTCTCAGCAAATTGGGATTCTTGGAGGTATCAGGTGAGGAGCATCCTGTTCATGAAGGAATGTCCCTGACTGGCTTCCTGGATTTTGAATAGCCTGCTAGTTGAGCCCCCATTTGTTGGAGACTGGCTAGAGCCAACCTGGATTTTCCCCTTGCAGAAATTCTGTAGCTTGGAACCATCTGCACAAGTAAAGATGTGACAGTGGGGTTCTGGGACCCAGCACACTAACCAGGGGCAGTAGGGAGAGGCAGGCTTCTAAAGGGGCACCTCATATAACTATGAGAACATGACTAAGCTGGGGTTAATGGAAGACAGAAATATGTGAGTCCATTAGCAGACAATTCTGAGTACACATTGTGTGTACGAACCTATTCTTGGCTGTAAGGCAGTATAGGGAAGTAAGCATGGAGGCAGGATATGCCAAAGGAAATTAAGAGCAAGGCCCTTCCTCTTAGGGAGCATAAAATATGGGCCTCAGAAGAGAAGATGGTTAAGCAATTGAAGAAAAAGTCAGTTCAGCTAGACATAGGATTCATTTTGTTTTTCTGGAAAAGATTATGTAAAATGACTTTCAAACTCAGTAAGTTCCCACTTCCTTTTTAATTTTGGAGAGATGTTCCTTTAAAAAAAAAAAAAAACCTCAATTAATAACAACAATAAAGGTGTTAATTTCTCTTCAGTAAGAATTGTCACCTTTTCCACACATGCTGATTGATCCAAACAAATAATTTAATTACCTAAAATTATCTTTCCCTGATTATAAAAGAATCACATGCTCATTACTGAGAAATTGGAAAATGTGGAGAGGAACAATATGAATTGGTCAACTTCAGCTTCTGGAAACCATTAGATGTTTGGTGCATATTCTTTAGTCTTCTTTTATAAAACTACATGCATAGGCATTTGTGTGTGTGTGTGTGTGTGTAAATGCATTTGTAATCGAATAATAATATAATACTATTTTATACCTTGTTGCTTTCACTTGAAATATTTTGGGAAAATATGAAACATTTTTCCATTCATCTGTTGATGGACATCTTGGCTGCTTCCATACTTTGGCAATTGTGAATTGTGCAGCTATAAACATAGATATACATGCGTCGGTCTGATAGTTTGGTTTCCATTCTTTTGGGTAGATATCCAGAAGTGGTATTGCTGAATCATATGGTAGGCTCATTCCCATTCATCTGAGGATCCTCCATACTATTTTCCAAAGTGGTTGCACTAGTTTTCAATCCCACCAACAATGTATTAGGGTTCATACTTCTCCACACCCTTGCCAGCATTTGTTGTTGTTTGTGTTTTTTATGATTGCCCTTCTGATTGGGGTCAAGTGAAATCTCAAGGGAGTTTTGATTTGCATTTCTCTGATTGTTAATAATGTTGAACATTTCCTAATACATTTATTGGCCACTTCTATTTCTTATTTTGTGAAGTGTCTATTTAGATCATTTACCCATTTTTTGATTGGGTTATTTGTTTTCTTAGCTGTGATTTTTTTGAGTTCTCTGTATATCACAGATATTAGACCTCTATCAGAAGAGTAGCTGTCAAAAATTTTCTCCCACTCTGTGGGCTCTCTGTTGAGGTTCTTGACAGTTTCCTTTGCTGCACAGAAGCTCTTCAGTTTAACACAATCCCATGTATTGATCTTCCTCTGAGTTGCTTGTGCTTTTGGGGTCTTGTTGAGAAAGTTTTGACCTGTGCCTTTGTATTAAAGTGTTGGTCCTATGCCCTCTTCAAGTAGCTGCAAGCTCTCTGGCCTAACTTCCAGGTTGACCTTGAGATGACTCTTGTGCAAGGTGAGAAAGTGAGGTTTATTTCCATTTTCCTGCATATGGGATATGTACAGAATGGAATTTTACTCAGCCATAAAGAAGAACAAAATCATGTTATTTGCGGGGAAATGGATGCAACTGGAAAACATATATTAAGTGAGATTATTTAGTCACAAAGAGTAAAAAAGCATATGTTCTCCCTAATATGCGGATGCTAGGGAGAAGATGGGGCATAAGAGGGTCTCCAGATGAAAAAAGGAGAAATGCTCAATAAGCAAAGAAATTGACGTAACTGAAGGGGATGGATGGGGAGGGGAGGGGGGACACCCTAATGCACATGATGTACTTTCACAAATATATCAAGGTCAATCACTAAACTGAACTTGAGAAAGAGGGAGGGCGAGGGAGTGGGGTGGGAATTGGGGAAAGGGTTAAATGAGGAATGTGTGCATATATGCCTTTAACAGCTTGTACCTAACAAAGATGTATGATTACAATGCACCAATTATTATAAAAATAAATTAAAAAAAGAAAAAATTTTCCTCTTGAGATTAATGGCTGCATGATACAACAGTGTATGGATGAACCCTCATGACTCATTATTAACAAAGAACTTTGAAAAGGCTGATAGAAGGAACATATAGCTAACAATAGCTTCTATCAATGTGCTCAAAGTAAGAGTGAAATACACAATTTGGGATGTGACTTCATTTTATTAAATACATAAATAAGAGCACAGGTTAAATGAAGTCTTCTGGGAAGATGAATTACCTCCTATGAGAAAATCTTCTGCAAACACAAAGAGTTTAACTGAAACTTTACTTTGAACGGGTGGAAAATAGAAAAGGCTAGAATTCTGAAAGCTTTCACCAGATTTTTGTCCTCAGATTATAGAGTGGAACATGCAGATTACCTCCATATAGAGGACCAAAACCAGCCTATCAGAGCCAGATGAGTGTCCATTAGAAGGATGGAGGTTGAGGGGCATCAGGAAACACCCTGAGTCTTTAGCATAGTCAATCATGTGGGAGGCTAGAGGTGTTTGCATTAGAACAGTATATTGAGAATGCTGAGGATGACATTGATCTATGGAAACAGTGCAGAGAAGCAAATGGTTTCCAAGTCACAGAGGAGGAGGAATGTGGAATAGCTTGCATGTCATAGAGAGAGTGGTTAGCGGTGGAAGTTGCAGAACAGAATGTGAAATGTGAGGGCTGGAGCTGATGATGGCCCTTTTGGTGCTTGGAAAACAGGTAAGACATGACCTAGATCATGGGGACTGTGAGTGAAAGAAATACAAGCAGGCAGAAAGGTAAAGGGGAATTGCCTGCAATAAAGATGACCAGCCAGTTTCTCTATTATAGTAATAGCATAGAGGAAAAGGTAAATACCCTAAAAGGGGTTAAAATAAAGGTAAACCAGGAGAGGATAAGTCATCTCTAGGAGGACAAACTTTGCTACCACACTGGAATTCTCTCCCATTGTCACCAAGAGACTTCTGAGACAGAAGAGCTAAGACAAATGCAGGGATCTGACAGATATACTTGCAAAGTCTCCTCCATGCTGTTGAAGGTTTCAGTTCCTAATGCTTGGAGTTGTCACAAAATCAGGATCGGCAATTTGCAGCTATCCCAAGGGATAAAACCAATTTGTATCCTTTAAAATTCATTTAAAACCATGTTTAATTAACATGATATTTAATTCTACTTTAATTACTTTTAAGAACCCACATATTCCTTTGGCGAATTAGTAAAATTAAACAAAATTAGTGTGTCATTGCATGTTGGGAATCATTAGTCTAAACTATCCAGATAGATGTCTATCTTCTTTCCACTTGTTAATTGCCATCATCGAATACCCTGCATCTACCCTCCTCTCTTTCACTCACCTTCAGTAGGTATTCTCTTGAGATCTTAGAGTGATTTTGTTGCCTCAACACTATTCACTTGTTTAAATTTACCCTTTGATCAGGTCAAAGTCAATATAGCCTGTTTCCTGAAGGTAATCACAGTCTCTAGATAATTGTGGGGACTCAATAAGATTTTGTACCTAATGGAGGTATTTATAAAAAGTTGCCATTACGAGCCAGGTGTGGTGGCACGTGCTTGTAATCCCAGCATTTGGGAGGCTGAGACCAGAGGATCCGGGTTCGCGGCCAGCCTCAGCTACCTAGGGAGGCACTCCGCAGCTTAATGAGACCCTGTTTCAAAATAAAGAATAAAAAATAGGGCTGGGGCTATAGCTCGAAGGTAGAATGCCCCTGAGTTCAATCCCCAGTACCGAAAAAAAAAAAAAAAAGAAGTTGCCATTACTACTAAAATTTACATCTAGGGGAGATACAGAGAAGTAGGGTTTCATCTATACAATGAACCCCCGATAACTTTGAGTGGCCTTGAAATTTAATTCTACGAGAAAGATCTACTGGCTAGTGGATTTAGAATACTTCTTACCAGAAGGGCATGATCTTCACTTACTAACAAGACATAATTGCCACCCAAATGCCTCATGACACCCATTGAGACTGTGATGCTCCAAGACATATATTACTTCATACTTACAATCAGGCATATAATAACAAGTATTGGCAAGAATATAGAGAAATTGTAACTCTCATACATGGCTCATGAGAAGGTAATATGGTTAGACCACTTTGAAAAACAGTCTGGCAGTCCCGTAAAAAGTTTAACAGATTTACGATATGAACCAACAATTCTATTCCTAGGTACATATCCAAGACAATTCTAAACATATATCTACACATAGACTTGTAGATGAAACATTATTAATAATAATCCAAAGGTAGAAATAACTCAAATTTTAATCAGCTGAAGGATGTATAAACAAATAATAGCATATTGATGCAATGGAATATTATTTGACAATAAAAGTGAGGTGCTGGTACATGCTACATGATATATTAGCCTTGGAATAATTATATTAAGTGAAAAAAGCCAGTTACATAGGACAACCCATTACATGACTTTACTTATATCAAGTGTTCAGAATAGGTTAATCTATAGAAGCAGACATTTTATTAATGGTTTCCAGGAACTTGGGAAGAAGAGAATTGGAAGCAACTGTTAAATGAGTATGAGAATTTGGGGAGGGATGATGAAAATATTCTTAAATTGATTGTGTTGATGGTTGCACAACTCTGTTAATATACTAAAACCCATCGAATCGTACAATTTAAACAGCTCACTTTAATATACATGTGTGAATTACATCTTAATAAAGCTATTATTTAAGAAAAGAATCAGCCTATCTAGATTTAACTAGATGTTATTATAAAGAAAGTCATTTTAGGAGATATAGAAAGACTTCCTGGGACTGACATTTTTAACTAGAAGAAAATAGTGGGATATTTTCTTCACAAAAAATTCTACCCCTAAATAAATTATTTGCTTTGTGAATGATAAGGTAAATTTTAGATTATTTTTAAATACTACATGCAGGGGCTAGGGCTGTAGCTCAGTAGAAGAGTTCTTGCCTAGCATGTACAAGGTCCTAGGTTCAATCCCCAGCACTTAAAAAATACCATATGCATATGATAAAAATTTTAAACACAGTAAGCAGTCAGTATGCAGGGAAAAGTTTCTCTCTCATCTCCAATCTCCAATCCTCTGAAAAGGTAACTATTCTTAGACATTTCTTATTCATCCTTCCATGTTATAAATACATAGAGACATTCCTTTGAAATAACATAAATAGTACTTCACTGAACACACTGTTTTTTACCTTACTTTTTCCCCTTAAAATTATAGTTCAGAAATTGTTTATGTATCAGCTATACCAGTTGTCTATTCAGACCTAAGAAACAATCTTAAAAAACTGACTTAAAATAATAAGTCATTTATTTTGATCATGAATCTGGAGTTGACTGGGCTCAGGCAGTTCTCATCAGGGTCCCTTATATGACTGCAATCAGATGGTCATTGGGAATGTATTTGTTTTATATCACACAGGCACTTACTTGTCTGGTACTTGGGGACAAGGTTCCATCTTAGACCTTTCTCTCTTTCTCTCCCTCCCCATCCCTCCCTCTCTTTCTTGGTCTTTCCTCCCTCTCTATTTCCTCTCCCTTATCATTGTGGTTTTATGGTACCCAGATGTCCATGCATTATGGCTAAATGCTACTAGAGCAATTGCTCCAAGAGAAAGTAGCAGAAGCTGCACATTCTTTCCTAACCTAGCCTCAGAAGTCATGCAGCATCATTTCAACTGCTTTCCATTCATTAATGCAGTTACCAAGGCCACAGACTTTGGCACAGACTTCACTTCTTGATTGAAATGGCAAGAATTTTTTTTAACCAGTTTCAATCCACTACATCAAATAAGGTAGAAGTGTCTTATTTTTCCTGACTTCCTCTCTTCCTCCTCCCCCCTTCTCCTCTTCTTCATAGTGAGGATTAAACTGAGGGGCTTTATACCTCCAAGCTACATCCCCAGCCATTTTTATTTTATATTTTGAAACAGGGTTTCCCTGTGTTCTACTTGCTGGTTTCAAACTTATGATCCTCCTGTCTCAGCCTCCCAAGTACTGGGATGGCAGGCATATGCCACCAGGCTCAGCTTTATTTTTCTCTAGTAACTGCATTGTATTTCACAGTACGAGTGCACTGTAATTGAATAAATCCCCCAATAATGGACATTTAGGTTCTTTTCCATCTTTCTCTACTACAACAATGCACAATATATGTTTTTGTACATTGGTATTTCAAAATGTGTAAGAATATATGCAGGATACATTCATCACACTAGAGTTGTTGGACCAAATAAAATATGACTTCAGAAAGTTTACATCCTCAACAACAATATATGAGTATGTTCTTTGGAATGTATTATCAAATTCTTACTCTTAACATTTATTGTATTTGAAAACATTTTTGGGTTCCTGTGAATTGTTATTCATATTCTTTTGTTAATTTTTTATTAGTTTTTTTCTTATGGACCACTAGAGACTTTCCAATTGCTAAGAAAATTAGTCCTTGTCAGAGATACTGGAAATATTTTCCCCCAGTCTTATTTTTTAATTTATTTCTTTTATTATTCATATATTGTGAGCAGACATCTTCGTTAGGTACAAATTGAAAATGACATATGTGCCCACATTTCTCATTTAACCCCTTCCCCCAATTCCCACCCCGCTCCCTTGCCCTCCCTCCCTCTCAAGATGAATTTAGTGAGTAACCTTGATGTACATTATGGTGTCCCCGCCCCCCATCAATCCCTTTCGGTTAAATCAACTTCTTTGTTTATCGAAGGTCTCTCCTTTTCCATCTGAAGACCTTCTTATGCCCCATCTTCTACCTAGCATCTGCATATTACGGAGAACATATGCTTCATTTTTCCTTGTGACTGGCTAATCTCACTTAACATAATGTTTTCCAGTTGCATCCATTTCACTGCAAATAACATGATTTTGTTCTTCTTTATGGCTGAGTAAAATTCCATTGTGTACATATCCCATAGTTTTGTAATCCATTCATCTGTTGATGGACATCTTGGCTGCTTCCACAGTTTGGCTATTGTGAATTTTGCAGCTATAAACATAGATATACATGTGTTGGTCTGATAGTTTGTTTTCCGTTCTTTTGGGTAGATACCCAGAAGTGGTATTGATGGATCATATGGAAGGCTCATTCCCATTTGTCTGAGGATCCTCCATACTGTTTCCCAAAGTGGTTGCACTAGTTTGCAGTCCCACCAACAATGTATTAGAGTTCCCACTTCTCCACATCCTCGCCAGCAGTTGTTGTTGCTAGTGTTTTTGATGATTGCCATTCTGATTGGGGTTAGGTGAAATCTCAAGGTGGTTTTGATTTGCATCTCTCTGATTGCTAATGATGTGGAATATTTCTTCATACATTTATTGGACATCTGTATTTCTTCTTCTGTGAAGTGTCTATTTAGATCCTTTGCCCACTTTTTAATTGGGTTATTTGTTTTCTTGGTTGTGATTTTCTTGAGTTCTTTGTATATCCTAGATATTAGAACTCAATGTGTAGAGTAACTGTCAAAAATCTTCTCCCACTCTGTAGGCTCTCTGTTAAGGTTCTTGACAGTTTCCTTTGCTGCACAGAAGCTCCTCAGTTAATGCAATCCCATGTATTGATCTTCCTTTGAGTTGCTTGTGCTTTTGAGGTCTTGTTGAGAAAGTTTTAACCTGTGCCTATGTGTTCAAGTGTTGGTCCTATGCCTTCTTCAAGTAGCTGCAAGGTCTCCGACCTAACTTCCAGGTCTTTGATCCACCTTGAGTTGACTCTTGTGCAAGGGGAGAAAGTGGGGTTTATTTCCAGTTTCCTGCATGTGGTTAACCAGTTTTGCCAACACCATTTGTTAAAGAGACTATCTTTTTTCCAGTGTATGTTTTTGGCTCCTTTGTCAAAAATCAGTTGACTGTAAACCTGTTGGTCTGTTTCTGAGTCTTCTATTCTGCTACATTGGTCTATGGGTCTGTTTTTGTGCCACTACCATGTTGTTTTTATTACCGTGGCTTTGTAGTAGAGTTTGAAGTCAGGTATTGTGATACCTCCTGCATGGTTCTTGTTGCTAAGGACTACTTTGGCTATCCTGGGCTTTTTGTTTTTCCAGATAATTTAAGGACAGATTTTTCTATGTCTGTGAGGAGTGCCCTTGGTAATTTCATGGGTATTGCATTGAATCTGTATATTAGTTTTGGGAGGATGGCCATTTTATGATATTTATTCTGCCTATCCAAGAGCATGGGAGGTCCTTCCATCTTCTAAGGTCTTCATCGATTTCTTTCTTCAACTTTTTATAGTTTTCCTTATAGATGTCTTTTACCTATTTGATTAGGTTTATCCCTAAGTATTTTATTTTTGGGGGTGCTATTGTGAGTGGAATTGTTTTCTGGATTTCTTTTTCAGTGGATTTATGGTTGGCATACAGAAAAGCTTCTGATTTTTTAGGATTGATTTTGTATCCAGACACTTTGCTGAATTTGTTGATCAGTTCTATACGTTTTTTAGTTGAGTTTGTTGGGTCTTCTAAGTATAATATCATGTCATCTGCAAAAAGGGATAGTTTTAGTTCTTCCTTCCCTATTTTTACCCCTTTCATTTCCTTCTCTTGCCTTATTGCTCTGGCTAGAGTCTCAAGTATTATATTGAAGAGAAGAGGTGATAATGGACATCCTTGGCTTGTTCCTGTTTTTAGTGGGAACTCTTGCAGTTTTTCTCCATTTAATATGATATTGGCTGTGGGCCTACTGTATATTGCCTTTATGATGTTGAGGTACGTTCCTTCTATTCAAATTCTCTGAAGTGCTTTTAGCATGAATGGGTGTTGGATCTTATCAAATGCTTTTTCAGCATCAATTGAGATGATCATGTGGTTTTTTTCTTTAAGTATGTTTATGTGGTGAAATACATGGATTGTTTTTCATATGTTGAACCAGCCTTGCATCCCTGGGATGAAACCAACTTGGTCATGTTGTATAATTTTCTTGATGCGGTTTTGAATGCACATTGATAATATTGTTTAGCAGCTTTGCATATAAGTTCATCAATGATATATGCCTATAGTTTTCTTTTCTTGAGCTGTCTTTATTTGGCTTTGGTATGAAAGTGATGTTGCCTTCATAGAAAGTGTTTGGGAGCGTCCCGTTTCTTTCTATTTCACGGAATAGTTTGAGGAGTTTTGGGATTAGCTCTTCTATAAATGTTTTATAAAATTCACTTGGGAGACCATCTGGCCCTAGGCTTTTGTTTGATGGTAAACTCTCTATTGCTGTTTCTATCTCTTTGATTGTTATTGGTCGGTTTAAGTTTTCAATATCTTCTTGACTCAATTTAGGGAGGTTATATGTGTCTAGACATTTGTCACTATCATGTAGATTTTCCATTTTGTTGGAGTATAGTTTTTCAAAATAGTTTCTGATGATCCTCTGTATTTCCACACTGTCCATTGTAATATCACCTTTTTCATCTCTTATTTTGGTAATTTGGGTTGATTCTCTCTTTCTTTTGGTTAGGTTGCCCAATGGCTTATCTATCTTGTTTATTTATTCAAGAAACCAGCTTTTGGTTTTGCTGATTTTCTGTGTTTTTTTATTGTCTATTTCATTAATTTCTGCTCTGATTTTCATGATTTCCTGTCTTCTACTAGCTTTGGGGTTAGACTGTTCTTGTTTTTCAAGTGCTTTGAGCTGTGTCATTAGGTTATTTATTTGGTGATTTTCTGTTCTTCTTATGTGGCCACTCAGTTCTATATATTTGCCTCTTAGTACTGCCTTTAGGGTGTCCCAGAGGTTTTGATATGTTGTGTCTCTGTTTTCATTGGTTTCTAGGAATTTTTTAAATTTCTTCCTTTACTTCTTCTGTGATCCAATCTTCATTCAGCAATGTGGTGTTCAGTCTCCATTTGCTTACTCGGTTACTTTGGGTCTTCTTGGAGTTTATTTCTAGTTTCACTCCATTGTGGTCGGAGAAGATGCAGGGAATTATGTTGCATTTTTTGAATTTGCCAATGCTCGCTTTGTGGCCCAGAATGTGGTCTATTTTGGAGAAGGTTCCATGTGCAGCTGAGAAAAATATGAATTCAACTATAGTTGGGTAAAAGAGTCTATATGTGTCTAATAGGTCCATTTGGTTTATGATATTCTTTAGTTCTAAGGTGTCTCTACTGATATTTTGTTTAGAAGAATGGTCTAGAGATGTGAGAGGAGTATTGAAGTCTCCTAGTATTAGTGTATTGGGACCTATGTGTGTCTTTGTTTCATACAGAGTTTGTTTTATGAAGGTGGCTGCACCTACATTTGGGGCATAGATGTTAATAATTGTTATTTCCTCTTGCTGGATTGTTCCTTTTACTAGTAAAAAAATGACCTGCTTTGTCTCTTCTGATAAACGTAAGCTTGAAGTCTAATTTATCTGATATCATGGTTGCTACTACTACTTGTCTTCGGGTTCCATTGGCATGGATTAACTTCCTCCATCCATTCTCCTTTAGCTTGTGGGAATCTTTGCTTGTAAGGTGAGTTTCTTGTAGGCAGCATAAAGATGGATTCTGGGTTTTGATCCATTTTCCCACCTTGTGCCTTTTTATTGGGGAATTGAGACCATTTATATTCAGTGTGATTATTGAGAGATGATTTTTAATTCCTAACATTTTGGGTTTTGACTTCTGTTTTTGGTGGAGTTTATTCTTCTTTGCTTAGTTGTTTGCTTCCTGGAAATTATTGTTTCTCTGGTTCTGACATTTACTCGTTAGTTCTTCTTTGTAGTTAATCTCTTTAAGTAGTTTCTCTAGTGCTGATTTGGTAGACGTAAATTCTTTCAGTTTCTGTTTGTCATGGAAGGTTTTTATATCCCTGTCAATTTTGAGAGAGTTTTGCTGGGTTTGAGAATCTTGGCTGCAAGTTATTTTCTTTCAGAGTTTGGAATATGTTACTCTAGCCTCTCCTGGCTTTTATGACTTGATTTGGGAGGTCTGGAGTGATTCTAATTGGCTTGCCTCTAAATGTCACTTGGCCTTTTACTTTTGCTGCCTTTAAAATTCTTTCCTTAGCTTCTACATTGGTCAGCTTGATTATTATGTGGCGTGGTGAGCCTCTTTATTGGTCTTGTCTTGAGGGAGTTCTGTATGTTTCCTGTACCTGTGTGTCAACTTCTCTATGTTTGGAAAATTCTCTGATACTACTTCTTGGAAGAGATTGTTTATTCCATAAGTTTCAACTTCTAATACCTCTTCTATGCCTATTCTTCTTAGGTTAGCTCTTTTAAAATTGGCCAAGATCTCTTCGATGTCCAATTCACACTGTCGTATTTTTTTTTCTAAATTCTGTACTATAGATTCATTTTTGGACTGATCATCTTCTAAGAGTGATATTCTATTTTTCATGTGATCTAATCTGCTGTTTATAGTTTGTATTGATGCCTTCATTTTGGTTATTTCATCTTTCACTTCCTTCAATGCTTCTCTTTGGTTCCTTTTCAGGTCATCAAATTCTTTTGTTTATTTGTTCCTTTATTTCTTCCTTTATTTCTTTAAAGCTCTGCCTACATTCTTTCTGAAAATCCTGTATTGTTTCTAGTATTAAAGATCTGAATTGTTCTTCTGGTAATCTCTTCCATTCTGGGTTGGTGAGATCTGTAATTGACGGGTTTTGGTAGCTCATTGTTTCTTTGTTATTTTTCCTTCCCATGGTTCCCCTGTTCTTGGATTTATATCCTTGCTGCTCTTGCAAGTTTTCTTGTCCAATCTCTTCAGGGGTTGGGGGGTTAGGGGTATCTGAAGGTATATACAGGAATAGTTTGTATTCAGTGATAGAGGTTGGGTGAGAAGTCACAGTAATGCATGCAGGAATAGGGTAAAGAAGAGAGTATGTTCCAGTGGAATAAAATGTTGAGTGTGTTGTGGTGATGTCTTGTTAAAGCTTAGCGATAGTTGATATGTCAGGAGATTCTGGTAGTCAGTATAGAGTTTTGCATGTGATAGTGTGAGATAGTCTTGATATGAGACAGGAAAAAAAGAAAAAGAAAAGAGAGGAGGTAAAATGTTGAGGAGAGGAATATATAGGGGAGAGAGGATGGGGAAGCTTGTGAAAGGGAAAGGAAGGGGATTCAACAGACTAAGCAAGTATTAATAAAGTAAGCAATCATCCAAACAAACATAAGTAAATCATGGCACTACAAAACGAATACTGAGAAAAAACAGATAAATCATAACACATTAAAATAAACAGACTAACAAAGAAACAAAAGCCCAAAACATACAAACAGCAACCAAGCATTAAGATAAGCACTCTGCTAGTTCGTAAGTACCGAGCTTAAATTTTCGAGTGTGTCTCTGGCATTTGTATTTGCTCAGTCAGTGCAGGCGGTGGGTTTGTTGCTGTTAGCTTATGTCTCTGGGCTGTTCACAGGAGTTCCCGCAAGTCAGGGGCCCAATTCAACTTACATATCCCTGTTGCTGGTATTTCTGTTGTTGTTTGTTCCTCCTCTGATCGCTGGGGCACTCTAAGTCAATGGAGGTTTGGATAGCTGGCATCAGTTGTGTGGGAGGGGCTGGCATGCAAAATGGCATGCGTCAGCTCGCAGCTCCCACAGGCTCACGACTCCCGAGGCTCACAGTTCCCGCCACCGGCTCGCGTTCGCAAGGCGCCCGCTTCCTTGTTTCCTGGAGACTGTGTACCTCCTCACCTTTTTTTCTGTCAAGAAGTTGTGTTTGCTGCCATCCTGGTTCAATCTCTGTTGTGCAGCCATTCGCCCAGTCCCTGGAGTGGTGCCCTGGAAATGTCCCACTGGAGCTTACGCTGATCATCCCACGGTCTAGTCACTGTAGCTGGTGGGGGTTCCCTGCCTGTGTGGATGTGGCATGCCACACCTGTTCACTGGATCCGCCGAGGTGCCTGTAGTTCTCACATCTAGGTCCCGGTTCCGCCGAGTCTGCAGCCCTCGAGGGGCCCACTCGGGGAGGGTCACAGGGAGCCTCTGTTTGTTGGTCTCCTGTATTTTCCGAAGGCTCTCCAAGTCCTCTTCCATTGTGGTTCAGCTTTCGCCCCTTTTTGTTGCTTTTTCCTTCTGTTAAGAAGCTGTTTTTTTTGGCAAATTTGATTCAAAATCACAGTGTCTGGGTAAAGGCATTTCATTCAGGCGCCATCTTGAGTCCAAACCTCCCCCAGTCTTATTTTTAAGCATTGATTATGGTATGATTTCTTTTTCTATGTCGCACTATGAAGAGTTTTCAATATTGTTATTTTTGAACAAGTTTTCGTTCACTGACTTCCTATATTTTCTCATTTCCAATTTCACTTTAAATATTTTACTTTAACTGACATAATAATATACATATTTGTGGAGTACAATGTGATATTCGGATACATATATATATATATATCATATAATGATCAAATCAGAGTAATTTTAAAAATACAAAATAAAATTAAGAGTATTTTCAGAAGTGAATTGACTTCTTGACTTTCATAGTTCGTGTCTTTTGCCACATTTGGGAAATTCTGAGTCATTTTACATTAAACTTTTTTACATTTTACCTAAAATTCAAACTTTTTCAGCTCCACCCTCTTTCTCCACCTTTCCAGGATTCTGAAGACATGAATGCTAGTTTTATTCTTATGCTTTCTTACTTGTTCTGTTGTTTAATAATCCAACATGTTCATGAGGCTCTGTCCATTTTCTTAACATGGTATTTTCTATTTTTCTGTCTTCAGTTTTTCTAGGCTGCCCTTCTCCTGTCATTCACCCAGAGAAAGCATGATTTTCCCATAGCTAGTTTTTTGTTGTTGTTGTTTTGGTTTTTTGGTGTGTGTGTGTGTGTGTGTGTGTGTGTGTGTGTGTGTGTGTTGTATTTCAGAGTGGGAATTTGAGAAGCAAAAAGAATATTCAAAAAACTAACTACTATGGCATTCTTTAGGTCCTGGGTTCCCTAGCCTGTCTGCATTTCCCCCTGCATTTCACAGTCTTATTATGGATTTTTTATACATGATTTCCAGAGTTGTAATTTGTACTTAACAAGAGAAATAGGAAAAATGCATCTATTCCAATTTTTCCAGAAGCAGAAGTTCATAAAAGTCTTGTTTTATGGCTTCTGGGTTTATGTCATACTTAGAAAGGTCTCCACTCTGAAACTGAAGATGAGTTCTCCTATATTTGCTTCTAGTATTATTATGATTTAGATCTGAAATATCCCACAAAGAGCTCAAGTAGTTAAAGCATGATTCTCCAATGCAGCAAGCTCCTAAAGTGTGGCTTTTAAGAAATTATGTCACCAGCTGGGCGTAGTGGCACACGCCTGTAATACCAGTACTTGGGAGGCTGAGACTGGAGGATTGCAACATAATTCCCTGCATCTTCTCAGATCACAATGGAGTGAAACTAGAAATAAACTCCAGGAAGGCCCAAAGTAACCGAGTAAGCGCATGGAGACTGAACACCACACTGCTGAATGAAGAGTGGGTCATAGAAGAAGTAGGGGAGAAATTTAAAAATTCCTAGAAACCAATGAAAACAGAGATACAACATATCAAAACCTCTGGGACACCCTGAAGGCAGTACTAAAAGGGAAATGTATAGCACTGAGTGCCCACATAAGAAGAACAGAAAACCACCAATTAAATAACCTAATGACACAGCTCAAAGCCCTTGAAAAACAAGAACAATCTAGCCCCAAAGCCAGGAGAATACAGGAAATCACGAAAATCAGAGCAGAAATTAATGAATTAGAGAATAAAAAACAATACAGAAGATCAACAAAACTAAAAGCTGGTTCCTTGAAAAAATAAACAGGATAGATAAACCATTGGCCAATCTAACCAAAAGAAAGAGAGAATCAACCCAAATTACCAAAATAAGAGATTAAAAAGAAAGAAAAGAAATGATATTACCATGAGGAGTCTAATCTCATCAATAGATTAATCCATTGGATGGATTAATTATTTGAATGGACTACTGGGTGATAACTGTAGGCAGGTGGTGCATGGCTAGATTAAATAGGTCACTGTGAGGCATGGCTTTGGAAACTATACCTGTTCCTGGATCTCTCTCTCTCTCTCTCTCTCTCTCTCTCCCCCTCTCTCCCTCTCTCTCCCTCTCTCTCCTCCTCTCTCCCCCCTCTCCCTCTCTCTCCCTCTCTCTCCCTCTCTCCCTCTCTCTCCCTCTCTCTCCCTCTCTCTCTCTCCTCTGTGCTTCCCACCTCCCATGAGCTGAGCAGCTTTTCTCTGCTACAACCTGGTATGCACCATGATATTTTTGCCATGGAACCAGCTGGTCATGGAGTAAACCATGTACCAAAAATAAATTTTTTCTTCATTAAATTGTTCTTGTTAGAGCACCAAAATTTAACTAACACAAGTACTTTGCTTCTTTTCTTAAATTACATTTCTAGTCCACGTGAAATTTATTTCAGTGTATGTAGTGAAATTGGGAACAAATTTGTTATTATTATTTTTTGCATTGGGAAGCCCATTTGTCTAAGCATCATTTACTAATTAAGCCATCTTTTCTTTTTCTAATTTGAAGTACCATCTATTTCATATACCAAATTTCAGTGTGATTTAGGTCTCTTCTTGGCTCTCAATTTTGTTTCCTTGATCTCATGAACAAGTACTACAGTGTTTTAATTATTTTACCTTTACTTTATTGAGCATAAAACTGTGTGTGGTAGTTCTATTTAAACACTATTTTTTGCAGAAAGGCCTTGGCTAGTCAATGGATTTTTTCAAAGAAACTTTAAAATTAGCCTGATTAATTTTTTAGAATTCTATCTTTTTAATAGGAACATGTTAGCATTATAGATGCATTTAAAGAGTAAAGTATGTATTCCATTCATTTAAATCTACTATTATGGCCCAACACAATGTTTTATTTTTTTCAAATGGGTTCTATACATGTGTGGTTATTTTAGTTTCTAGTCTATTTTTTTGAAACTGGGGTTTGAATCCAGCCCTATTTTTATTCTTTATTTTGAAATAGGGTCACACTAAGTTGCAGAGGGTCTCATTAAGTAGTTGAGGCTGGCTGTGAACCTGCTGTAAACCTCCTGTCTTAGCTTCCCAAGTACTGAGATTACAAGTGTGCACCACCATGCCTGGCTGGTCTATTTTTTATACTTATATATTTACTATTGCACATGAAATTGCAAATATGATGTTTCTTTCTATGGCATTTGAAGAATGTGATTACATAAAAACACTTGTATTTTTAAATTTTTACTTTTGCTTTATCCATATTACTTATTTCTGCTACTTCTAATGAAAAAACTATATTCTTAGATATAAATAAACTACAATTTCAGATAAATGCTGAATGATATTATAAATCTTAATATAGAAACCTTTATAATCACTTTTTCTGCTATAGCAAAAGTGATTGAACAATATTTATCATTCTTGATTTTTCTTTATTACTTATTTTAATGATTTTATTAGGTTTAAATTACAACATTATGTGGAGAGCTTATTTTTCACAATGTATTTTGACATATTTTAACCTTGCTATAAAGTTAAAAGAATAGAACAGAGAACTCCTATATTTAGTTTTCCCATAATCCACAATTGCTAACATTTCAGCACATTTGATCTCTTTCATGTATATGCTCTATTTCTCCTGATGCGCATGCACACACGTATGCAAAATACTTTTTATAAACTGCTTGATTTGGGAGGACTTCCGGCAAGATGGCAACAGAGTGAGACACATCTCAAGAGGTGCAGTGAGCTCGATTCAAATCAGCAGTGGAACCAAGTTTTTGAAAGAAGAAAAAAGCAACAAAAGGGTGAAAAACGCTGCGAAAACTGGAATACAGCTGAGCAGAATCCGGAAGGCCAACCAGGGAGAGCAAAGAAGCCTGTCTCCATGGCCACAGCACCACGCTGCTGAGCGGAAGCCGCCCTTGAGCCGGCCCCCGGCATGGGGTCTACCAAGAAAGAAATACACAACAACCCTCTGCATCCCCACTTACCAGAGCTGGAGTGAGCGACTCCTGAACTCCCCATCCTAGCCAGGCAGCATTTCAAGGCACCTTCGACAGAGACCAAAATGCGTGGTACAACCAGCTTAAGCCCGCCCAAGACCATCCCAGCTCACCTCTCCCCACAGAGCCAGAGCAGAGATAACTGCACTCCAGGGCTTGAATCAAAGCGGCCACAGGAGCAGTCGCTCAATGGAAGGAAGGAGAAGCAAAGCAGCTTAAAAGTGAGTAAAGAAACGGGCAGTTGATTGGAATCTAAGGAGCAGACCAGGGAGAACGGGGGAGCCGGCACGTGTGGGGCAGTAGCAGCCGCCATCTTGTCGGCTGCCCACAGCAGCAGAAATCTACCCAAAATATCTGCAGAGGCCAAACCAGGACTGTTCTTACAAAGTTGCAAGGATTTCTATTTTGCTTCTTGCTGACGGTTCTTGTTTTCTGGGGTTTTTTGCTTTGTTTTGTTCTGTTTTTACTCTGTTTTCACTTTGCATTTCTTTGATTTATGTATGTTTGTTCAGAGTATTGGTTGCTTTTTAGCTTTTGCTAGATCCTAGCAGTCAACACCTGAAACCCGCCAAAGACACCAATAGAGCAGGCAGAAGAAATACCAGAGTAATTGCAACTCAGTACAAGATACCATTTGTAGAGAGAAAATAAAAATAAGAAACCTATAAACTCAGAGAAAGTGTGCAAGAGCAGCAAAGTTATAAATTTAAGAAGAGGGAAACCATGAGAAGGAGAAATACCAAAGAAACAATGAGTCAACACGACCCCACAATATCAGAACTCAATGACACTGAATGGCAGAGCTTACCAGAAGGACAATTCAGATCTTTAATAATAGAAATGACACAAAACTTCCAGGAAGAATGCAGAGAGATCTGGAAAGAAATAAAAGAACAAGTAAACAAAGAATCTGACACCCTGAGCAGGAATCATAGCGAAGCCTTGAGGGAAGTGAAAGATGTGAAAGATGCAATAATAGAAATGAAGGCATCAATACAAACTATAAACAATAGATTAGACCACATGGAAAACAGAATATCACTCCTAGAAGACGACCATTCCAAAAATAAATCCATTATACATAATCTAGAAAAAAAAATTCGACGGTATGAATCCAATATCGATGAGATCTGGGCCAATTTTAAAAGAGCTAACCTAAGAATAATAGGCATAGAAGAGGGATTAGAAGTTGAAACTAATGGAATACACACTCTATTCAAAGAAGTAATATCAGAGAATTTTCCAAACATAGAAAGAGAAATTGGCACACAGGTGCAGGAAACATATAGAACCCCCTTCAGACAAGACCAAAGAAGAGTTTCACCACGCCACATAATAATCAAGATGACTAACGTAGAAGCTAAGGAAAGAATCCTAAAGGCAACAAAAGTTAAAGGCCAAGTAACATTTAGAGGCAAACCAATTAGAATCACTCCAGACCTCCCAAACCAAGTCATGAAAGCCAGGAGGGGCTGGAGTAATATATTCCAAACTTTGAAAGAAAATAACTTGCAGCCAAGATTCTCCTACCCAGCAAAACTCTCTCTCAAAATTGATGGGGATATAAAAACCTTCCATGACAAACAAAAACTGAAAGCATTCATCGCCTCCAAACCAGCACTAGAGAAAATACTCAAAGAGATTAACTACAAAGAAGAACTAACAAGTAAATGAGAGAAACAGAGAAACAATAATTTCCAGGAAGCAAACAACTAAGCAAAGAAGAACAAACACTACTGGAAACAGAAGTCAAAACCCAAAATGTTAGGAATTAAAAATCATCTCTCAATACTCACACTGAATATAAATGGTCTCGACTCCCCAATAAAAAGGCACAGGGTGGCAAAATGGATCAAAAGCCAGAATCCATCTATATGCTGCCTGCAAGAAACGCACCTTACATACAAAGATTCCCACAAAATAAAGGTGAAGGGCTGGAGTAAGTTAATTCATGCCAATGGAACGTGAAGACAAGCAGGAGTAGCAATTATGATATCGGATAAATTAGATTTCAAGCCTAAGCTCATCAAAAGAGACAAAGAAGGTCACTTTTTACTAGTAAAAGGAACAATACAGCAAGAGGAAATAACAATTATCAACATCTATGCCCCAAACATAGGTACAGCCACTTTCATAAAATAAACCCTACATGATATAAAATCAAACATAGATCCCAATACAGTAATACTAGGAGACTTCAATACTCCTCTCACATCACTAGACCGACCTTCAAAAAAAAAGTCAGTAAAGACACCTCAGACCTAAAGAATACCATAAACCAAATGGACATATTAGACACATATAGACTCTTTCACTCAACTACAAATGAATTCACCTTTTTCTCAGCTGCACATGGAACCTTCTCCAAAATAGACCACATTCTGGGCCACAAATCGAGCACTGGCAAATTCAAAAAATGCAACATAACTCCCTGCATCTTCTTTGACCACAATGGAGTGAAACTAGAAATCAACTCTAAGAAGACTCAGAGTAACCATGTAAACACATGGAGACTGAACACCACATTGCTGAACGAGGAATGGGTCATAGAAGAAGTAAGGGGGGGAATTAAAAAATTCCTAGAAACCAATGAAAACAGAGACACAACATATCAAAACCTCTGGGACACCTTAAAGGCAGTACTAACAGGAAAATTTATAGCACTGAGTGCCCACATAAGAAGAACGGAAACTCACCAAATAAATAATCTAATGACACAGCTCAAAGCACTTGAAAAACAAAAACAGTCCAACCCCAAATCCAGTAGAAGACAGGAAATCACAAAAATGAGAGCGCAAATTAATGAATTAGAGAAAAAAAAAATACAGAAGATCAACAAAACTAAAAGCTGGTTTCTTGAATAAATAAACAAGATAGATAAACCATTGGCCAACGTAACCAAAAGAAAGAGAGAATCAACCCAAATTACCAAAATAAGAGATGAAAAAGGCAATATTACCACCAACAGTGCAGAAATACAGAGGAGCATCAGAAACTATTTTGAAAAACTATATTCCATCAAAATGGAAAATCTGGAAGAAATTGACAATTTTTTAGATACATACAACCCTCCTAAATTGAGTCAAGAAGATATAGAAAAGTTAAATCAACCAATAAAAATCAAAGAAATAGAAACAGCAATAAAAAGTTTACCATCAAACAAAAGCTCAGAGCCAGATGGTTTCCCAAGTGAATTTTATAACACATTTATGGAAGAACTAATTCCAATACTCCTCAAACTATTCCATGAAATCGAAAGAAATGGGACCCTTCCAAACACTTTCTATGAAGCCAATATCACATTAATACCAAAGCCAAATAAAGACAGCACAAGAAAAGAAAACTAGAGGCCTATATCATTGATGAACCTAGATGCAAAACTGCTAAACAAAATACTAGCAATGAGCATTCAAAACTACATCAAGAAAATTATACACCATGACCAAGTCAGGTTCAAATCAGGGATACAAGGCTGGTTCAACATACAAAAAACAATCCATGTAATACACCACATAAACAAACTCAAAGACAAAAATCACATGATCACCTCAATTGATGCTGAAAAAGCATTTGACAAGATCCAACACACATTCATGCTAAAAGTACTACAGAGAATCAGAATAGAAGGAACATACTTCAAAATAATAGAAGCAATATACAATAGACCCACAGCCAATATCATATTAAATGGAGAAAAACTGCAAGAGTTCCCACTAAAGACAGGAACAAGACAAGGATGTCCATTATCACCTCTTCTGTTCAACATAGTACTTGAGACTCTAGCCAGAGCAGTAAGGCAAGAGAAAGAAATCAAAGGAGTAAAAATAGGGAAAGAAGAACTAAAACTATCCCTCTTTGCAGATGACATGATATTATACCTAGAAGATCCAACAAAGTCAGGCAAAAAACTTATAGAACTGATCAACAAATTCAGCAAAGTGTCTGGATACAAAATCAATCTTAAAAAATCAGAAGCTTTCCTCTACGCCAACCATAAAACCACTGACAAAGAAATCCAGAAAACAATTCCACTCACAATAGCATCCCAAAAAATAAAATACTTAGGGATAAACCTAACCAAAGAGGTAAAAGACCTTTATAAGGAAAATTACAAAAAGCTGAAAAAAGAAATCGACGAAGACCTTAGAAGTTGGAAAAAATCTACCATGCTCTTGGATAGGCATAATAAATATCATCAAAATGGCAATCCTCCCAAAAGTAATCTACAAATTCAATGCAATACCCATGAAACTACCAAGGTCACTCCTCACAGACATAGAAAAATCATTCCTTGAATTCATCTGGAACAACAAAAAGCCTAGGATAGCCAAAGTAGTTCTTAGTAATAAGAACCATGCAGGAGGTACCACAATACCTGACTTCAAACTTTACTACAAAGCCACAGTAATAAAAACAGCATGGTATTGGCACAGAAACAGACACACAGACCAATGGAGCAGAATAGAAGATCCAGAAACAGACCCACGTGCCTACAGTCAATTGATTTTTGACAAAGGAGCCAAAAACATACACTGGAAAAAAGATAGCCTCTTTAACAAATGGTGTTGGCAAAACTGGTTAACCATATGCAGGAAAATGGAAATAAAACCCACTTTCTCACCCTGTACAAGAGTCCATTCCAGGTGGATCAGAGACCTGGAAGTCAGGCCAGAGACCTTGCAGCTACTTGAAGAGGGCATAGGCCCAACACTTCAACACATAGGCACAGGTAAAAACTTTCTCGACAAGACCTCCAAAGCACAAGCAACTCAAAGCAAGATCAATACCTGGGATTGCATTAAACTAAAGAGCTTCTGTGCAGCAAAGGAAACTATCAAGAACCTCAACAGAAAACCCACAGAGTGGGAGAAAATTTTTGCCAGTTACTCTTCTGATAGAGGACTAATATCTAGGATACACAGAGAACTCAAGAAACTCACAGCTAAGAAAAAATATAACCCAATCAAAAATAGGCTAAGGGTCTAAATAGACACTTCACAAAAGAAGAAATACAAATGGCCAATAAATGTATAAGGAAATGTTCAACATCATTGGAAATCAGAGAGATGCAAATCAAAACCACCCTGAGATTTCACCTAACTCCAGTCAGAATGGCAATCATAAAAAACATGAACAACAACACCTGCTGGCGATGGTGTGGAGAAGTGGGAACCCTAAAACATTGTTGGTGGGATTGCAAACTTGTGCAACCAGTTTGGAAAACAGTATGGAGGATCCTCATACGAATGGGAATAAACCTACCCTATGACCCAGCATTACATCTACTGGGTATCTACCAAAAAGAACAGAAACCAAACTATCAGACCAACGCATGTTTATCTATGTTTATAGCTGCACAGTTTACAATTGCCAAACTATGGAACCAGCCAAGATGTCCATTAACAGATGGATGGATTACAAAACTATGGGATATGTCCACAATGGAATTTTACTTAGCCATAAAGAAGAACAAAATCATGATATTTGCAAGGAAATGGAAGGAACTGGAAAACATGTTAAGTGAGATTAGTCAGTCAAAAAAGTTAAAAATCAAATGCTCTCCCTAATATGCGTAAGCTAGGGAGAAAATGGGACATAAGAGGGACTCCAGATGAAGGAGAATCCTTAGGTGAACAAAGAATTTGACTTCATGGAATTTGAAAGGGGTAGCGAGGACACCCTAATGAACATGGTGTACTTTGCATGAACACATCTAAGTCAATCACTAAACTGACTTTGAGAAGGAGGGAGGAGGAGGGAGTGGGGTGGGAATTGGGGAAGGGTTAAATGAGAAATGTGGCCATGGATGTCTTTACCTATACTAGCTTGTACCTAACAAAGGTGTGTGGTTACAATGCACCAAATAAGGGAAAGATGGAAAAAAAAAAGATTTGTTTAAGTTACACCCGGAGATTTTGGATCTACATAACACGGAGCCCATTTCTATTAATGTGGCAGAAACAGCTAAGACATTTGTAGATCGGCTTCAAGCCTTCGTCACTACCTGGCCCTGGCCCTCATTTACCTCCTTTCGAGGAGGAGCTATTGTAGCAACAGCAATAGTCATTATAGGTTTATGCATTCTACCGCTTGTTGTACGCCTTGTGATCAATGCCTGTGTTCACATATGAGCAGATTTACATGGAATAAAAATGCAAGCACTGCCTCACACAGGGCCTGGTAGTCAATGATGGGTTCGATTTTCTCAGGGCAAATCAACTTAAGACAGGGCTCATTGAATGACTCATCGAGACCCCATGATGGGTAAGATTAAGCACCTGGTAGGAAACGACCTAAGACAGGCACAGTCCTTCCTGTATTTTAAAATAAAAACGGGGGAGTTGTGGGTGCCCAGCTGGGCCCTATCCCCCCTGGCAGTTGCTATCTGCATATATGAGCAATTATACTGACTCTTCTGCTATAGCTACATTGGCGTCTCGAAGTCTGGAGATTGCCCCTAGGATGCGTAGATGAAAGACCCTCCTACTTCTTAGAAAGTAAATATATGACCCTAAAGGAGTATGGTTTTATGACTCTACAAAGTTTGCTTGACCAGGCTATGTTAAGAATGTGGGCTATCCATGTAAAACGAAGAAGTGGTGCTGTTTGTGATCTGACAATGATTCATGTCTCAAAAATGTCTATGTAACCCTGTTGTACCCTGTTGTACTCAAGAAATGTATAAAAAAATCCATGCCGAAAATATAAATTAAAAAAAACCTACTTGATTTGAGAGTAATGTTCAAACATTATGCCCAATTACCCCCAAATATGTCAATGTGTGTTTGGCAAAAGAAAGAATGTTACCGTTCATAGTTGCAAATAGAAACATCTAAGTCAGCAAATAAACATTGATACAGCACTACCACCCAACCTACAGACTCCATTCAAAATTGACCAAGTGTCCATTTCTATGTTCTAATCTGGGATCCAATCTAGAGTCATCCATTTGGTTTAATCTTCATGTGCTCTCAGTCTTCTTTAGAACATTTCCTCAGTCTTTCCCTGACTTTTATGACGATAACAATGTTTTTTAAAATCTTTTTGGTACTCAGGATTGAAGCCATAGACAATCTACTTCCAAGCTATAACCTCAGCCCTATTTTGTTTTTTTTTATTTTGAAGCTCACTATGTCTCACTATGTTGCTGAGAGTCTCTTTAAGTTGCTGAGGCTGGTCTCGAATCTGAGGTCCTCCTGTCTCATCCTCCCAAGGATTGGGATTACAGGTATGTGTCATCATATCTAGCTGACCTTGACACTTTTAAAAATACATGTCTTTTTTTAATGATGTTCCTCCTGTGTGTATTTGGCAACTACTCCTGTCAAACTCATTCCATGTGTGCCTAGCAGAAGGCCCCGGCAAGAACATAATGGTATAAGCAGAGCAATGCCACAGGAGGCTTATATTGGCAACTGCTATAGCAGAGGTGATGATAACCTTCATTACTTGGGCAAGGGGGAGTCTGTCTGCTTTCTTCAACACAGAGTCACAATTTCCCCCCTTTGTAATGGTTAAGTATTTTGTAAGAAGATTCTCTGAAGAGGTTCCACTATTCTACTCTTAACCCAAAACCCACTCACCTGCCTTCGCTTTTACAGATGATTCCTACCTAAATTGACCACTATGACGGTCATTCTCAAGTGGTGACTTTTCTATTTACATCATATATTCTAAATTAATTTGTTTACAGTCCGCTCTAAGGAAGAGACTTTTGTACTTTTGACATATCCCTTTCATTTTTGATCACCTATTTACTTTCCAACACAGTAAGATGTTCCAGGATCATCTTGTACTTTCCCTGCTCTAGTCCTAGAATCAGTCCTATTACAAGAATCCTTGAGTCCTATGAGAGAATTTGATGTTAATACTCAATATCATTAATCATTAGGAAAATGCAGATAAAAAGTATAATGAGATAACACTTCACATTCAGATGGCATTTTGAAAAACAATAATAAATATTTGCAAGGATATGAAGAAACTTGAACTTTGAAATGATGTATGTTGCTGGTGGAAATGTTTAAGGGTACAGCTGCAGTGGAAAACAGTTTGTCTATTTCTCAAGATATAATTACAGAATTACCAATTGATAATGGTTGTATAACACTGGGAATGTAATTAATGTCACTAAATTGTGCACTCAAAATAGTTTAAATGGCAAATTTTATTATATATATATATATATATATATATATATATGTATATATATTTGACTAGAAATGAAAAGCTCCCTAAAAATAAATCCAAAAAACTTTAAGTGATGTACTAAGGTACAATGTGAAAAGAAATACAAAATGCTCAATCCAAACCAAGAAAGGCATCAGTATGAACTCATTTACTTTAATACAGACACCAAATTTACACTTAGAAATATTTACAGCTATGTTTATATACACAAGTTAGTATACATACGTATATTTTTGCCTGTTTTTCTCGGGTGAGAGGGCTTAGAAGAAATGACACCCCAGTAGCAATAAGCATGCTTAGCACCTGGACATTGGTTTCTATTAGCATTCTTCAACAAAAGGAATCACAATTCTTTGGAGAAATCACTGATTCCAGGGCTGGTGTAGAGATTATATGAGATGGACCTGAATCAACTTGCAGTGCTAGAAAATAGGTAAGTGCTTTAAAAATTCCCCACAATAATGGGAATATGTTTAGGAGCACAGAAGCAAACTAAAAGAGCACCCAATGAGCAAAGTTGGATATTTTTGTCAAACCAATAACCAACAACAAATGTTAGGTTGCTAATGAAATGTTCCCAAGGGCCCTTCACTAGACAGGATCTTTCTCCATTCTTTGGAGATCTTATAGATGCACTCCACATATGTTAAGGTTTTATCACTTTCTGATGCTATACTTAGATGACTTATTTTTATTAGACAAGTTTCTTTTTAAAATGCATTTACTTTGTAAATTGATAAGATACATATTTATCATGTAGAACATATTGTTTTGAAATATGTATACATTTTGGAATGACTAAATTGAACTAATTATTTTTAAATATAATTTTATTGGTGCATTATAATCTTACATCATCATTCAGTTGATAGCGATAGTGACATGCATGCACACAGTACTTGGTGGGCTTCCCCCCCTGGCTCCCTCCCCACTCCCTATTCCCTTCCCGTTCGGGTTCCCATGCAGGGTACTGAGGTTGGCATTGGCATTCTCACATGTGTACATAATGTCAGTGGAAGTGCCTCCTCTGGTAATTCTCCCAATTACCCGTACCCTACACCACCTCCCTCCCCCCCCACTGGACTTTCTCCTCAATTATCTAAAATTTTTCTTGTGTCTCCATTACTCTCTAATCTCCACATATGAGAGAAAACATATGACCTTTCACTTTATGAGACTGGCTTATCTCACTTAACATAATGTTCTCCAGGTCCATCCATTTTCCTATAAATGACATAATTTTGTTCTTTATTGCTGAGTGGAATTCCATTGTGTGTATTTCCCATAATTTTGTAATCCACTCATCTATTGATAGACACCTGGGTTGGTTCCATAATTTAGCTATTGTGAATTCTGCTCCTATAAGCATAGATATGCATGTATAACTATAATATTCTGATTTCAATCCCTTTGGAAAGATACCTAGGAGTGGTGTAGCTGGATCATATGGTGGAACCATTCCCAAGTTTCTGAGGAATCTCCACACTGCTCATCGTAGCAGCTGTACTAATTTGCAATCCTACCAACAATGCATGTGAGTTCCCATTTACCCACATCCTCACCAGCATTTCAAATCAAACTAATTATATACATTGCTTCATATACTTATCACTTTTTGTGGTGAAAACACTCACGATCTACTATCACTGTGACTTTAAGGAACACAATACATTATTATTAACTATGATCATCATGTTATACAATAGATTTCTTGAATTTATTCATCCTTATCTAACTTAAACTTTGTCTTCTTTGACCACCATCTCCTCAAACTGCCCTCTCTCAGTCAGTCCCTGGTGACCACCATTCTACTCTCTGTTTCTATGGGGTCATGTTTTTAGATTTCACATACAAGACAGACCATGTGGTTTTTGTTTTTCTGTGTCTGGTTTATTTCACTTAACATAATGTCCTCTAGGTTCATCCATGTTGCCACAAATGACAAGATTTTCTTCTTTATAAAGGCTGAATAATATTCCATTGTATATGTGCATTTTCTTTAAACATTCATCTGTCAATGGGCACTTAGGTTTTTTTTTTGTTGTTTGTTTGTTTGTTTGTTCGTTTGTTTGTTTTCTCTGGGGATTTAACCTAGAGTCATTCTACCTCCAAGCTACACAACCAGCCTGATTTTATTTCTTATTTGGAAACAGGGTCTTAATAGGTTACAGAGAGTCCTGCTAAGTTGCTGAGGCTAGGTTCAAATCTGAGATCCTCCTGTTTCAGCCTCCTAAGTACTGGGATTACAAGCGTGCACCACCATACCCAGTTATATTTTTGTTATTATAATGTTGCAACGAACATGAGAGTGCAAATATCTCTTAAGTTTATTGAAATTACTATATTGTATGATAGTTCTATTCTTAATTTTTTAGATAAGTCATATTGTTTTCCATAATAATTGTACTAGTTTCATTCCCATGAATACTGTGCAAAGAGTTCCCATTTTCCCACATTCTCACCAACACTTGCTTATATTTTTGTAGATTTAACCTAGGGCCTTGTGCATTCTAGAAAAGTGCTCTACCACTGATCTACATCCCAAGCCCAATATATTTTGTGTTTTGCTAAAAGCCATTCTAATGTGGTTGATATGGAATCTCTTTGCAGTATTCATGCATGTTTGTTTAATGACTAGTGATGGTAGACATTTTTCATATACCTGTTTGCAAATTGTATGCCTTCCTTTGAGAAATGCCTATTCAGAGTTTTATCCATTTTTAAATTGGATTATTAGTTTTCTTGGTTTTTAATTGTTTGCATTCCCTCATATATACTTTGGATATTGTATCTTTATCAGACATAAGGTTTGTGGATCTCCTCTCCCCTTGCGTAGGCTGTCTTCTTAGTTTTTTGACTATTTTGTTTGTTACGTAGAAGCTCTTTAGTTTGATGTAATTCACAATCTGGAATAGTGTGTGTATGTATGTATGTGTGTGTGTGTGTGTGTGCGTGTGTGTGTGTGTGTATGTTACTAGGGATTGAACCCAGGGGCATTCTACCTCTTAGCTACATTCCCAGCCCTATTTTTACTTTTTATTTGGAAACAGGGTCTCACTAAGTTACTGAGGGCCTTGCTAAGTTACTGAGGCTATACTCGAACCTGAAATCCTCCTGTCTCAGCCTCCTAAATACTGAGAGCATGCACCTGGCTAAACTGGAATAATTTCAGCAACAAAATTAAATATATTGAAATATAACCCATCTATTGAAATGATCATGTGATGATTTCTGTCTTTGATTCTGTTTGTGTGGTGAATTACATGGATTGTTTTTCATATGTTGAACCAGCCTTGCATCCCTGGGATGAACCCGACTTGGTCATGGTGTATAATTTTCTTGATGTGGTTTTGAATGCGCATTGCTAGTATCTTGTTTAGCAGTTTTGCATGTAGGTTCATCAATGATATAGGCCTATAGTTTTCTTTTCTTGAGCTGTCTTTATTTGGTTTTGGAATTAGTGTGATGTTGGTGTCATAGAATGTGTTTGGAAGAGTCCCGTTTCTTTCTATTTCACGGAATAGTTTGAGGAGTATTGGGATTAGTTCTTCCATAAATGTTTTATAAAATTCACTTGGGAAACCATCTGGCCCTGGGCTTTTGTTTGATGGTAAACTCTCTATTGCTGTTTCTATCTCTTTGATTGTGATTGGTGGATTTAAGTTTTCGATATCTTCTTGACTCAATTTAGGGAGGTTATACGTGTCTAGATATTTGCCACTATCGTGTAGATTTTCCATTTTGTTGGAGTATAGTTTTTCAAAATAGTTTCTGATGATCCTCTGTATTTCCACACTGTCGGTAGTAATATCACCTTTTTCATCTCTTATTTTGGTAATTTGGGTTGATTGTCTCTCTCTTTTGGTGAGGTTGGCCAATGGTTTATCTATCTTGTTTATTTATTCAAGAAACCAGCTTTTGGTTTTGTTGATCTTATGTATTGTTTTTTTATTCTCTATTTCATTAATTTCTGCTCTGATTTTTATAATTTCCTGTCTTCTACTGGCTTTGGGGTTAGACTGTTCTTGTTTTTCAAGGTCTTTGAGCTGTGTCTTTAGGTTATTTATTTTCTGATTTTCTTCTTATATGGGCACTCAGTGCTATAAAATACATCTAGAGTGATAAGTAATAATTACAAAATGTATACCTGCTATAATGTCATACATCTGTGGTCTTCCAACAGCCTACAATCCAAGTCTTATAATGAGTAAAACTTCAGAAAATTCCCAATTCAGAGATAGTCTGCAAAATACTTGATCTATATTCCTTAAAGCTATCCAGGGTATCAAGAGCAATGAAATACCAAGACACTGTCTCAGCCAAGAGGAACCTAAGGAGACAAGAGAACTAAATGGAATGTAGGATTCTGATTGGAATACCATGTTTTTGTTTTTGTTTCCAGTAGAATGAATGGAACCAAGGGACTTGTGAATGATAGTCAATTGCTCTACCACTGAGCTATACCTCCCATTCATTGGCTGGAATATCATGGAACAGAAAAAGAACATTGATTGCAAGAAAATTTGAATTAACAAATATATTACACTAATGCAAAATGTTAACAACAAGGGAAAACTTAGATTTTTTTTTATTTTTTTTGGGGGGGGCAGAAATCTTGTATTGTCTCCAGATTTTTTTTTTGTAAATCTAAAATTGTCATAAATTAATTTTTGAAAACCTGGTAGAATTTATCCAAGAAATAATTTAGATCTGATACTTTGGGGAGAGGATTGCCCTGTGACAATTTTCTCAATTTTCCGTACATTAATTGGTTTGGTTATGTCTGTGTGTTCTGGGAGATGGTTTTTCGTAATTTTTACTGTTGTGGAAAATAAAATTTTAAAAGTCCAGGTTTTCAAGTTTGTATGGAGCACAATAAGATTTTGCAGAATGTAATCCACTTCAGCCCTGTAAACTCCCAACTGAAAACGTAGGCCTCTTCCAGCTTCTCCAGTTGGGACAACTAAGTTCTCTTTCTGTAAGCTATGTCTCAGTTCTTCCATTCCAGACTTGTCTTGCTTTCGAATTTCCCTATTACAAGTCAGTCATATTGCCTGGGGCCCCCAAGTTCCTATGTTTACTCCCCATCAACACCATCTTTCCTAGCAGTGAGTCCGAACCTGAGACCAGGCTGGCACTATTTGTACTCTGCTAGATTCTTTATCCTAGACCCTGTAGAACTACAGGTGCATACAGCCAGCCATGCCCCCAATTCTAGCTAATTTTATTATCCAAAGCCACTCCCTGTCCAACTCTGATTTCAACCTGTTTCTTGAACTTCCTCTGAGTCCCCTTGTTTTATTTGCTACCAGGAGACCTGGTAGTATCCCTGGAACTATGAAACATGACAGTCACTATCCCTTTTCCCTTGTAGCAATCTGTTCTGACTCTCAAGGGTTTTCAATTTAATTCTAATGAATGAATCATTATTTTATACCAGCTTAAGCCAACGTTCTGCCTGATGACCTTTACAAGGTAGACAGGAGAATTCTTCCCCTTCATGAATTTCTCTGCTTTCTGTTCTCTTTGAAATAATTTATGATTCCAAGGTCTGTGCTAGGTAGGTGTATCTGGGGGTTTACATGCACAAATTTCCCTTTCATCAGAAGGTGCCTCAAAGTAGCTAGCAACAGAGAAGGGCAATTTAAGAAAATGCTGCTAAAGTGCAGAAGCTAAAGCAAATTGATTTCAGTTTCCAAACTGCCTTCTACAGTGGACCACTAATATATCTGCCAGGGATGTTTGAAGGGATTTAGCATTTTGTTTGGGCTTTTGTAGCAAGGATTCAGAGATCATTGCCTTAATAGAAGACACACACCTGGGGGACTAACTGCAAACTGCTTTAGCAAAAGAATTTCTACAAAGTATTTTCTGCAAGAAGCAGCATCACATTGAAAGCAATGTATATTTCAATGGAGAACTCTTAAGATGTTTTAAATGGTTTTTGTTCAAATGTTACTAATTCACCATTGTGTTTCAGGATACAACATGGGGAGTTTGGGGGTCAGGGAGATGGAGCTCTTTCTGGCTACCAAGTTTGCTGAGGGAGGTGATGGAAGTTGAAACAGTTGCTTGTTGGGGTGCTGAGTTCTATGTCATATGAAATGAAGACAAGGGAAGAGTGGCAAGGGAGGTATTAGAAAAGCACGAATGGGAGGTCATTTGGGGGGATTCTGTTCAAAGTTGCCATTTGTATTGATTAATTTCTGGGGTATTTTAAAAGAAAATAGAACTGCCATATGACCCAGCTATACTACTCCTAGGTATCTTCCCAAAAAGTTTAAAGTCAGAATACTATAGTGATACATGCATGTCCATGTTTATAATAACACTATTTATAATAACCAAATTATGGAACCAACCAGAGTGTCCACAACAGAGGAATGCATAAAGAAGAGCAGAATTATGTCTTTTGCGGTAAACTGGTTGGAACTAGAGATTATTATGCTAAGTGAGATTAGCCAGTTTTACAAAGTTAAGGGTTATATGTTTTCTTTCCTTTATGGGGGCTAAAGAAAAAAAAAAGGAAACAAAAGGGACTTCAGATAAATGAGGAAAAGGACCAGTAGAATAGTGGAAAGGGAGGAGAGAAAGGAGGCTTGATGAAGGAAACAGTTCAAATACTGCTATGCCCATATATGAAACTATCACTATCAGTTTCACTAACATGTACAGGGTAGGGGGAGTGGAATGGAATCCAGAGGGAAACACACCAAGTATGCATGTTTCTTTCACTTTGAACCTCACTATGATGCATATAATTACAATGCACCAATGAAAGTACATTAAGAATAATAAAAGATACCATCTCAAGTTGAATTCATATCACATGAGTTCAAAGGAAGAGAAGACCAATGAGTTAGTGACACCAAGAAACTTCCTAGAGGAGGTAAAACTGGATGTACTAGAACAAAATTCATTACAGGGTCTTGACTGCTGATCTGCCAAATAGGAGCACAATAGAAGGATTTCATTCAGGCATGGATTCCTTACTCCTCAACTTTCTGTACCCTGGAATCAAGGAGGAATCCAGAAGGTCCACTTAGAAATGTATATTCACTGGAAGCTCAGTTGATTGACAGAAGACTTGGTACACAGTCGGAGGGTTGCAGGGGCTCCTTGTCTGTTGCAGAGATGGGTTAGAGGTGGAGTCTGGGTGTGAGCAAGAAACTGAGGCCTAAATAGTGGAGGTGGGGAATGCTGGATGGGATACAACTGTACAAGTGGAGTTGCATCCATCAATGATAGAGGAAATGCCTTGAAAATTCTGGAGATTGATTTCAAGGTTTAAATTTTCCAAATATGGGTGCCACTGGCCACAGATTACACCTGTGAGCCAGTGAACTTAGTGAAATCTGCTCATAGGATGCACTATCAAACCCATCTATCTCTGAATCACAGGAGGCCTGATTCACCTGGACATTTGGGTTCAGTATTTGCCCTCTATCTGACATAGAACTGTGTGGTTGCTCTGGTAGTTCCTTATGCATAGCTGCCTTGATCTGGAGCTTCCAGACCTGTATTTGGGTCTGCCTGCTGCTTTTGCAACTCAGTGGAGGGTGCTTAGCTGTGACGGTATTTGGCTATATGAGTTTGTTGAACTCGTAAAATCACTTTATATAATTATTTCATTAAGAAGCAGTTTAGCCTGTTGCTGCTAGATTTCATTGTGTCCTCTTGTCTTTCTGGTCATAATTACTCTTGGGATTTTCTTCTTTGTCTTCTCACAGCGCTCTCTCTCTCTCTCTCTCTCTGTCTCAGGATTTTTAAGTTCCTATACAGATCTTTCAATAGCATGTGTCAGCAGGGAAAGGGTTAATTCCACCCACCACCTTGCCTAAATATTATTTTATATGCTTCCCGTAGGCCTGGTGGTCTTATCTCTTGCTGTTAATCAGACGTTTTATTATTGTCTCAGTCAATATACAAAGCACTCATTCCATCTTCCCCAGACACCCATCACTGTCCCTAGCCTAGGGCTTCTCACCAAGCTGGTGCTCAGCTGTTGAATAATTTCATGACTTCAGTGCTGCAGTGGCCACTGGTTTAGCCATGTTTTCGTTTTCTCAGAAAAACAAGCTGCAATTCAGGTACACTGTCACTAGGTGGAACTAGTCTGTTAGAGCAATTGGAGTCCTGGTCTAAAGCATTGCCATTCTGGATATATTGCAGGTAATAAGTAGCCAGTACAGACTTTTCTAGAATTATAAATAAGTCCCTCTATTCAAACTCTTGAACTCCAGTTGTGACGGCAGAGTAGATAATTCTTGTAAATGCACTAAGCACCCCAGGGAGAGTTAGTTACCTCTCTTTATGGATTTCTTCCTTTCCCTTTATTGGCTCACCTGGGATCTCAAATTAAGAGTTAAAAGTCTCTTTCGACAGGTACTTTTCAGTCTGCCTCGGAGCTTCATTTACGTCAAAGCCTCACAGATGCTTAGTCCTCAACAGTAGCAAAAAAAAAAAAAAAAAAGCAGGTCTCAGCCACAGATAGTCTATTCACCTTGTCTCCACTATTGGAGCTAATTATAGGGAACAATCTCTTTGCCCACTGAGGAGAAATCGGCTGCACAGAGGTGTGATGACGCTACCCCCTCCCTTAATGACTTTGCCTCGAATCAGAAAATATACTTTCTTCCTTGACATATTCTAGATTCCCTCCTCCCTTCAGCTCTCCGAACCTGCTAGGGGCTGCTGGTTAATTTCCACAATAGCTGCAGTTAATTAGTATCCCAGGGTAACTGACTTCCCTTAGCAACAGAGGTAACAATGGCTTCAGCACACAAATTACCTTAGCTACAGTTTTCTTCTACTGATAAAAACATATTTAATACTCCAACACAGGTTTCAAATTGAAAATTAATCCAATGTCCACTCGTCAACAAACATTTATTAAGCCCCTACTGTGTGCAAGTCATGGAACTGGCCACTGGGCATAGAGAGGTAGTTTTTCTATGGTCTTTTCTCTTGGGAGAACTTCAAAAGAAACTGGAAAGGGAAACTATGAACCCAAAGAAGTGTACTACAAGATAGTATTAAATGTACAGCTTGGTGTGAAGAGATACTAGGTGAGGTGGGTCTTAAACTTGAAAGGAGACTGGAAGATTTTAATTTGAACCCTAAATTTGTCACTGCTATGTGATCTCTGGCTTGTTACTTAAACTTTATGAGCTGCAGTTTCCTTTTCTATAGGTGCAGGAAACTGAAGTCTACATCTAAAAGGATATATGAAGGTTAAAATTATATAAAGCACCTAGCACATTGCCTGACCTATATTCACTCCTTCCATCATAGATAACTCAGTCTCAAAGGCTCAGTAAATTTAGCTAAATGAAGAGGGGATGGAATTTGCATTTGGTTGTTATTTATGTCTTTATTTTTATTTTTTGGTACAAGATATTGAACCTAGGGGCACTCCACCTCTGAACTACACCCCTAGCCCGTTTTATTTATTTATTTTTGAAACAGGGTCTCTCTAAGTTGCTAAGGGTCTTGCTAAATCGGTGAAGCTGGCCTCGAACTCATGATCCTTCTGTGTTAGCCTTCCACAAATTACAGATGTGTGTGCCACCACAACTGGCTTAGAAATTGCATTTAGAAGGATGTGCCAAAGGCAGCTGGGACAGGATGGGAAAGAAAGACAGGAGATAAGTTTATGGTAAGAGACTGGGTAGATGGGAAGACTGGATTTGAAAGGTAGCCCAGCTTTTTGTCACAGGACTCTCAGTTAAAAATCAAAGAGAATGTTGGACTGCTCTTTTTTTTAAATTTTTATTTTTATCATACATTGTAAGCATACATCTTTGTTAGGTGCAAATTGATAACGATACATGTACTCACAATTCTCATTTGACCCCTTCCCCAAATTCCCACCCCGCTCCCTCGCCCTCCCTCCCTCTCAAGTTCAGTTTAGCGAGTGACCTTGATATACATTAGTGTCCCCCCCCGCCCCTGTCCAACCCCCTCGGCTAAATCAACTTCTTTGCTTTCGAGGGTCTCTCCTTTTGCATCTGGAGACACTCTTATGCCCCATCTTCTCCCTAGCATCCGCAAATTAGGGAGAACATATGCTTCTTTACTCTTTGTGACTGGCTAATCTCACTTAACATAATGTTTTCCAGTTCCCTCCATTTCCTTGCAAATAACATGATTTTGTTCTTCTTTATGGCTGAGTAAAATTCCATTGTGTACATATCCCATAGTTTTGTAATCCATTCATCTGTCGAT